>JAWWMW010000763.1:56875-74427 GCA_035048345.1 Echeveria elegans
TGGCTTACTGAATAATTAGCACAACACTATCATATAATTACATTATGGCCCCAATTGATTATTAAAATAATCTAACAGAATCTATTTAAGTTATGATGTAACTGTCTTTGTTGTAATTATTATTAACCATCCGAAACATGTATCCGTCCATTCGCTCCCAAGCAGCTAATTCTATGTCCGATTGTAAACAAGGCACGGTCAGAGAAGTTTCAGTCTCTTTTCATGCACATTTATGCAAACTGCCTTCACATAATTACATGTTTGATAGGATCCGATGATTGAATTTTAACGTTGTGTAGGACTATGTTAGTGCAAACAATGCCACCATCGCATTTAAGTTGAATGGCTAGCTGAAGTTACTTGAAAGTTTATGAAGGATATTCCTGTTATTTCAACTGTCGATGTACTCTGTAAATAGAATAACAATGACTGGAGTTAGATTCTTTTTTTGGTAAAATGTTCCAATAACAAAGCTGGTTTCCAATTTAGTGGGATATTGGGCTTCTCTGAGTCAACGACATTGGGCCCAAATACCAGAAAGCCCTTCTTGGCACAGCAAAACGCTGAACAATCGCAGCTTTCGTATTCCTCAGAAGTCAACCAAATGGTCAACAGAGTTTAGGGCGAACGGAGAAGATGGAAGGAGCAGCGTGACGTCAACGCGGCAAGCCGAGAAGGTTCCGCGTTCAATTTTACATTGTAACTAACTGATTGCGTGTTCGCGAAGCAGCTAAATTACGAAATTAAACCCTGCGTATGATTCAAGCAGTGCTCAACGGCTAGTTCGATTCGTTTACTTATAAATACAGGGCACAACAACAGAGAGCGTTCATTCATTATTCTCATCTTGCATTTTCCTCCTCTCTTCTCATTTTTACTTTCTTAATTTTTTGCATTGTCCATTTTAGGGTTCAAATTGTTGTCGGTATGATTGTGTTGTGGATTTTCATCTTTCTTTCTTTTTGAACTTGTGAAACTGAGAAGAAGTTTAGAATTAGGGTTGTCTTTTGGAATTTTAGGGTTCAGATTGTTTTCCGTTGATCCTATTTAGAAATCTTTTTTCTTTTGGGTTTTTTAGAGTTGGGAGTTCTGGTGTTGAATCTTAATGTGGTGTGATTTTTTTCTGTGTTAATGTATGTGTTCATGTCTTCTTAGGGAATTTCAAATTGATTTTTTTCTTTTGCTTGTCAATTTTAAAATTCTTGATTAGATTGGTGCTTATGAGTTTGTGCATGTCTTCTTCGAGGATTGCAACAATCGGAAGAAGTTCAGAATTAGGGTTTGATTTGCATCTCTTGGAACTGGAGGTATGAGGCAGATTCTTAATCCTATTTTTATGATTTTCCTCTCTTTTGGGTTTCACGATTTTGGGGGTTTATGTTTATTATGGATTTGTACATGCTTAATTGTCTTCTTAGAGAATTTCAAAACTGAGGAACATATAAATATAAGTTGGGCTTACATTCTTTAATCTCTTGTTCTGTTTTTTAACTTGTTTTCTTTTGGGTACTGTGCAAAGTTTTGTGGCTTGTGTTTGTGGATTTGTCTCCTTAATTAATTTCAATACTGAGAAGAAAGTTTACATTCTTGAATCTCTTTTTCTGTTTTTAAATTTTGCTTTCTTTTTGATATCCAGTATAGAGTTATGCCATTTAAGGGATGTGGAATGAAATCCTGACCCGGGATGATTCTGTTGGAAAACTAAGGAGACACCCAGAACTAAGGTTTGCATTTGTTCTCTTCTATATTTCAGTTTGATAATCATTTTTATTTGGATTCAGTGAGTAAAAAGTTTGTTTGTTTGATCGGTTTTGCATTGGAATTTAGATTTAGATCGATGCTTTGTGCTTTGTTTAAATGTCTGTCTTGCAATTTAATTCTGTTGTTGTCTCCCTAAGGTTATAGTTGGGCTATGTTATTTGAATCAATTGAAATATCTTGATTAAGTTTAGTAGTTGAATTTTATCCCGTTTTCGGCTTCGTTCGATGCAGCATATTATTTGATTATTTGAAAGTTGAAAAAAATGTGTGCATGCAGGGTCTCATATTCTTTTAGGAAATATGTTTTCAGCGTGCGGTAGAACTGAAAGGTAAGCAGTTCATCTTTCGTGTTTGGCAGCAGATATGCACTATGCACGTAAGAATGTGTGTTTTGTATTGTTGCGAAGTTACTTTCAGCGATGAAAGCACTAAATCGTGATCCGGCGTGAATCTTGCTCCACTTGCTGCCTACTGTCACCATTCAGTTCTTTGGGCAAGAAATATCCTCTCTTCAACTGTTTTATTTTCAGTTTACACTTTCCTACATAAATTCTGAAAGTCGTTGGAATATGAAAGGTAAAAACAGACAAACTCTTGGAGGAAACCTATAGTCAGGTATAAAATTCTTACATTTTACTTTTCTCCTTTCTAGTCTATTGGTATCTTTTATTTTTGATTTACTTCTAGCACTGAGTTCGAGGAAGTGGCCTCAAATCTTGATCTGGTGTCATTTTGGGTTTACGATTTGGGGGTCATGGCACTGTTTCTTGATTTGGTATGATTCTGTTTGTGTTTATGGATTTGTGCATGCTTACCCATTTTCTTAAATAATTTCAATACTGAGAAGAAAGTATACATTATTGAATCTTTTTTTTCTGTATTTTAATTTTGCTTTCTTTTGGATGGTCCAGTACACCCGGAATTAAGGGATGTCGAATGGAATACTGACCCGGGATGATTCTCTTGGCGAACTAAGGAGACACCCGGAATTGCGTTTGCATTTGTCTCTTCTATATTTCAGTTTATAATCTTTTTTATTTGGATTCAGTGAGTAAAGAGTTTGTGTGTTTGATTTGATCAGTTTTGCATTGAAAGTTTTGAATTAGTTCAGTTCAACTTGACGCTTTGGGCTTTGTTTAAATTTAAATACCTGTCTTGCGTCAACAAAGTCATAAAGTTTTTTCTTTGGCAATTTAATTCTATTGTTCGCTTCCTAGGGATATAGTTGGGTTATGTTATCTAAATCAATTGAAATATTTAGATTAAGTTTAGTAGTTGAATTTGATCCCTCTTTTGGCTTCGTTCAATGCAGATGGATGGAGCATAGTATTTGATTATTTGAAAGTTGAAAAAAAAGTGTGCTTGCAGGGTCTCATGTTCTTTCACGAAATGTGTTTGAGCCTAGGGTGTTGGATGAGCTCTTACCGCATTGGAAACAAGAAGAGGTAATTTTTGAATTTATTATAAAAGCATGCAGATGCGAACACTTCATGGAGTCCTGTTTGTATTTCTGAATTTGCAATTGTGGATATTTTTGGGCACGTAAGTTTTGGAGTGTATTGATTGAGGTAGGAAATAATTTTTTATGTGTTCAAATGCAGGCACCTATTACTGTTCTGGTTTCCTCTGGCGAGTTTTTGATGCTTATGGAAAAGCGTGCTAATGCTATTCCTCTTCCATCTTCGTTGGATTTGTGCATGCTTAACCATCTCCTTAAAATAATTTCAATACAGAGAAAAATTTACATTGTTGAATCTCTTTTTTTGTTTTTTAATTTTGTTTTCTTTTGGATGTCCAGTACAGAGTTTTGTCATTTAAGGGATGTGGAATGAAATACTGACCCGGGATGATTCTATTGGCGAACTAAGGAGACACCTGGAATTAAGTTTGCTTTTGTTCTCTTCTATATTCAGTTTTATAATGGTTTTTTATTTGGATTTAATATGTCTCTAAACTGAACTAGGGTTATGTCACTAAATCATGATCAGGTGTGAATAGGGCACCACTTGCTACTGTCTGTCACCATTCAGTTCTTTGGTAATACAAACGTTCTCCTCTCTTCAACTGTTTAATTTTAATTTCCTGATGTTTATTTCTTTTGCATGTCAAATTTAAGGTTCTTTGAGTTGGAGGCTTGTCATAGATTGTTGATCAAGTATGATTAAATTGGTGCTTATTAGTTTACAATCTTGAAACTCAGTTTATGTTTTAAGTCTTGTTTTCTATTGGATATCTGATACTGAGTTATGTGAATTGGGGTTGTGGAATGGAATCGAGACCCGGGATGATTCTATTGGTGTCACTGCATTTGTGCATGGTCATTTGTCACTTCAAGAATTCTGCTTCTATGGATCTGTACAGACTCCCCTGTCTTACGGCAGAATTTCAAACTGAGAAGAAACCTATAAATATAATCAGTATTTGCATTCCTGAATTTCCTCTCTTTTTCTATTTTAATATAAATTTCCATTACAGTTTAATATAAATTTCTATTTGCATTCCTGGGTTTCCGTTACAGTTTACGAGAAGTAGGGGCTATGGAATGAAATCTTGACCCGGTACGATTCTTTTGGTGTCTATGGAGTTGTGCTTGCATCTATCTTCTTGGCGAATTGAGGAGAAACCCAGAATTAGGGTTTGCATTTCTCCTATTTTATATATTTTTTAATCGTCTTTTTGTTTTGATTACTAATATGGGGTCATGCGAACTGGGATTTATGTCACTAAATCATGACCCGGTATGAATCTTGCACCACCTGCTGCCGTGTCTCACCATTCAGTTTTTTGGACATACAAGTAATCTCCTCTCGTCTTATGTTTTAGTTTCAGTTTACACTCTCCTCCATAAAAAGATTTGACGAAATTGGAATTTGAAATGAAAGCTAACGCAGTTTACACTCAGGTGCAGAAGGTGATCGTCACAAAGAAGCAGCAAATATTAATAATTTCTGTCAATTCTTTGGTAGTGATATGTTTTGTTTTGTTTCCAATCAGTATTTTATTTGCCAAGACATACCTTATCTGTATTTTGGTTCATGAAACTGAAGCTTAATAGTGCGCTCTCTGAATCCCTTGCTGCTTAATGCATATTTGTCTCGCTAAATTGACCTTTTTTTTACAATTACCTCCAGTATGGTGATTATGTCTTTAGTAGACATGGCCCAGGGAAAGCAAAGACATGTTCCTTACAGAGACTCTAGGCTAACATTCCTTCTTCAGGTTAGATTATCTGAATGACTATAACTTGAGTGACTATTGTCATTATTGTTTGTTTTATGTTTTTGTTTGTTATCTAATTGGGCAGTATAATTTCATGGGTGCAGGACTCCCTTGGTGGTAACTCAAAAACAATGATTATTGCAAATGTCAGCCCTTCAATATGGTACACTGCTACATTATAATCATTTTGAATAATTGTGTTTTCTCTTTGATGTTATGAGAAATGAAGTGCTTTGTTTGCAGCTCTGCGAATGAGACTTTCAGCACTTTGAAATTTGCCCAACGTGCGAAACTAATCCAGAACAATGTATTCATCTGATTTACTTAATTAGCTCCTTCCAGTATTCTAGATTTTGATTAGTACATACAAGGGTTGAAAACAGATTTAGCTTTACATAACCTCCTTATCTTGGATCCATAGGCAAAGGTGAACGAGGATGCTTCAGGTGACGTGTCGACTCTGCAGAGGCAAGTTCACATGTTAAAGGTACTGTCCATTTAGCACGTAAGTTACATTTTGGGTGTCAATCAGTGACATTGTCGGCTCTGATTAAGTCCTCCTGAAAAATGTACCAGGACCAGCTGTCTCTACTGATCAAGCATCATAGCCAGCCTAAATCTTTGACATGCCCTGTGAATTTCTTGGAAGAACCTCATATGGAATTCAATTCATCTGGTGATAGACTAGCAAATGATTCTCATACCGATGTTATAAATGTTCAACGTAAGAAGGTAGGTCTACTGTTAGATTTTAACTTACACAAGTGCTGTAAAGTTATTCCGGTGAATTCATCACATACAATCTGCAGATAGCGTGTCTAGACGCTTCATTAATTGGAGCGCTGAGAAGGGAAAAACAAGCAGAAGCAGTAGCTCGCAAACTGGAAGCTGAAATTGAACATTTGAACCGTTTGGTACAATGAAGTCACTTCCGTTAAACCCTTTTTATGAAAATAAATAACTTATCTAAGACCTCCTGATCATATACTTACAACCCAAATTCGGATTCCATTAATTTCTACGATGCTAAAAGACTGTCTGATGCAGGTTCAAGAAAGGGATGAGGATGCTCAGCGTAGTAAAATGATGATGAGATTCCGGGAGGAAAAAATCAAAAGACTTGAAATGTTGATAGATGGATCACTTTCAGAGGAAAAGTGTCGACCAGAAGAGAACGATGCCTTAGTGAAAGAAATTCAGACTCTTCAAGCTAAGATTGACAGAAATCCTGAAGTTACTAGATTTGCACTAGAAAACATTAGACTTCTGGATCACTTGCAACAGTAAGTTACACAACCATATGTTATACGTGAAAATAAGTCTATGAGTTACTAATGGTGTTTCACTAGGTACCAAAACTTTTATGAGAATGGCGAAAGAGAAAAGTTGCTGACCGAAATATCAAATTTACGTGATCAGGTTTGAATGATTACCACTGTTTCTGTACTCGAGTGGTACTACTAATGCAATAACAGTTGGGTTTCCCTGTATATGTTTCCGTTTTTATTATTATTATGACTAATATGAATGATGCTCTGCAGCTTTTTGATTCCCTTAACTTGATTAAATCCTCCGAAAATGAACTGCAAGCGGTGAGAGAGCTATTGTTAACTTATATGCTCTGCTTCAAATGTTCACCATGTTTCCAGATTTTTAGCCATATTTTTCGTGTATATCAGGATCATTGCAGTGCCAAAGCCATCAAAGAATGCAAAGATATGAATTCCAGGTTGATGAGGTATAGTTGAGCAATCAACGAATTTCGTAGCTGATTTGCAAATAATATGCTTACATGTTTATTTACATTTGGCCATTTAGACATGTTTAATGTATAGTTACTATATTTGTATCATAATGATCTTATGACCTGTTCTTTAATTGTTTGTGCTTATGTTACAGGGAATTCACGAGCATTCAAAATGAACTTGAAAGGGACGACAGTGATAAAGCTGCATTAAACCCCGTAAGTATATCAATAAAACATATCCTGTAAAGCTTTCAGATTTATCTAAAAGAATTAATAAGAACCGTGGAACAAAAACACCTCAGATTCAGGGAGATGACAACTCGAGTCTAAATGTGGAACAAAAATGCAACCGAGAATCAGTTCATGCAAGTGATCAAGAAGCTGTTATAACTGCTCAGCAAAACAAGCTAAATGTGATGTCCAAAGAGCTGGAGCGCGTGATTCAGATACATAGTCAGTATCAAGAGAGCAACGAATCAGAGTTGTATCGAAAGAACCAAGTCGAAAGAGACGTAGTGCTGGAGCAGGTGGAAATTGAGACGGCAGAAACCATCATTCATTTACAGGAAGAGGTTGCAACACTCCAGTCAGAATTACAGGACCAATTAAGTTGCATGGCTCACGAAAATATGGTACTAAGGAACAAATTAGCGGCTAAGGATTTTGAAATGAAGGAGTTAACTATGAAATGGGAGAGGGCGACCTTGGAGCTAACCAGCTTCCTTATTGACGGTTGTCAGTCACTTTCTGATGTCTCTGCCCAGATAGAAGAGATTGCTTATTCATTTCCCAAAATTGATGGTTGGATAAGCGCACAGGTTATGAAGGCAGCCAAAGTGTGTATTAAAAAGGAAGAAATAATTTTATCATTACGAAGGAATCTAGAAGACGCACAAAACTTTGTGCAGGAAATCGAGATGAAGATAAGTTCTTTAAAGGAAGCCAGTCTTGCTCGGAATGCAGATGACAAATATGAAGCTCATGAAGGTGACAATAAAGTATTGCAACAAGTAAGATTTGAGTTGCTTGAAACTAATCAGAAACTGGGAATCATCGGAAGCAATTTGAAGTCAATATCAAACATGTACAACAACCGAGTCAACACTGAACCTTTGGAGCTAGGGGAATGCAGTACTGACAGTGACTACTCATCTTCAAGCTCTGAGTCCTCAGCAGCTCACATAGGATCAGATACTGAAAAAAGATGCCCTCCAGAATTCGTCAAAGAGGATCCCGATCTAAATTTCACCGGAGCTTCAAGTTTTCTTTCACCTATGCGTGAATCTAATTCTTCGAAGATGCACTTGCAAAAGTCAGTTCAAAATGAAATGATAACTTTTGGCTTGGAGCGGGAATTGAGGCAGACGAAAGAGGCATTTAAGAAATTAAGTACAATACTTGCAGTGAGGCTTGATGTAGAAGGTGTGTCCTACAAGTAAATAGTTCCATTTCAGCTCATCTCTCTTAAAATATTTATTTGTTAGTTGAAGTTTCTTAACATTGTTTAACAGGGGGAGTGAAGATTCTTCCATGCACTGGCACCAAACGGAAGAGAGCACGTACCTGCCTTAATATTGACAAGGTTAGGACATCCTGAAATTTTTTAAATTTGTTAGGGCAAGAAATTACAAGTCACAAATAGACCTAGTGATCTGTGCGTTTGCAGAGTCAGGATTCCCCTATCTTCCTGAGCTCAGTTATGATATAAAAGAATATTACACTAATTGGGGTGATCCCTCAATGTTTATATATTATATTGGAGTAAATTAATTATATATATATATACTTTTTCCTCAGTGTTCTTCACCGAGTTCAATGTGGTTACATGCTGAGATTGAAAAGGATTCTACCATTAGTTTCTTAAACAAGTTTGAAGAAGTGCAGTCAACAATTAAAGAAGCCGACATGATGTTAAATGCACTGGTGAATGCAAATGAAAAGTCGAAACAGCTTACTAACTTGTGGAAGCAAGCAGGAAAAGATCTAATGTTGGAAAAATCTCACTTACTGGATGAAGTTGCTCAACTAAAGCACTCAGCAGCAGTGCAAGAAAAGGAAAATGTACTACTCCAAGAAGAACTTCAGCGCAGCTACTTGGAATTAGGAAGTTTAGTGACTGTTTTGGAAACATCATTCAAAGAAATGCATTTAGACATGGAGGAACAGATTATGGTCATGTATTCTGATGTGTCATCCATGGTACAAGACCTTTTGAGCTGCGTTAATGGCTTGCGACCGCTGTATGGAAAATATTTAATGGATAAAAAGCTCATGTTATCTACGCCACCACATGGCCATAATGATGATCAAGTGAAAAGAAACATAAACCAAGTTGAGTGTGCTGTGGAAGACTACCAAACAGTTGTGACTAGTAACAGTGATCTGATGAACAAGAGTGCCTATCAATCTGTCTCGGCTGTACATAAAAGTACTTTTGATAAATATTCGGCAAAAGGAGACCATGGTGATGTTGTCCAAGAAAATGACTTGCTGAAAGATGAAATTGATAGGAAGGATGGTGTTTTAAATGGTTTGCTCTTTGACTTGAGCTTGTTACAGGAGTCAGCCTCACAGGCACAAGATATGAGAGATGAAAATCAAAAGTTAGAATCTAATCTCAACAGTATCCAGAAGGAACTGGAGTCCAAAACTAAGCAGCTTTGTGATTTGCAAGTCGAGCAAGAGAGAAATAAGATGCAACTGGCTAAGAATGAAAAATCTCTTTCTCAAATGAGTTACGATCTTGAGCAAGCTACTGAAATGATAGAGATACTGTCAGCCCAGAATGCAGAGCTAGGAACACTAGTTGAAGAATTATATACCAAGAAGTCTGAAACTGAAGAACAACTTGATGAACAAAAGGAATTAGCTCGAAATTTGGAAAATGAAGTGATTCGTCTATCTAATTCAACAGACATAAAATTATTTTCTTCTATTGGAAGTGTTGAGGATGAGTTGCGAGAAGCTATTGATGAAAAGAGTAAACTCATTAAAGAAATTGAACATTTGAAGAACAAAGCTAGCATGGCTTATGCGTTAGCAGATGAAAATGAAGCTCTTGTTATTGAAGCCCGGCAGGTAAGTACTTTTGTAGTTCTTTTTTTCCTGAAATCATCTGAGAGACAGAGCGACTTTGACCTACTTTAAATTCCAATTGTAATAGGAATCTGAGGCAAGCAAAATATATGCAGAAGAAAAAGAAGAGGAGGTTAGAATTTTGGAACACTCAGTTGAGGAGCTTGAGAGAACTGTCAATATATTGGAGAAAAAGGTTTGCTTTTCTCAAAACTCTGGGAGGCGTATACATTCTGCACGGACTGAATTATTCAAATTTAGACATTCTCTGTGTTTGTTCATCTTGAATATATATTCTGTTAATCTTTAAATAAATGACAAAACCCATTTTTTTAGGTGTATGAAATGGATGATGAAGTGAAACGGAATAAAATAATAAAAGATTCTTTAGAACTTGAAGTTCAAGCTCTTAGACAGAGGATATTGACCGTTGAAACATTAACGGGAAGTACAGATCCAGAACAGCTCGTCGATAATTTGTCAAATGACCATACATGGAGGTTTGAGAGCTTGCTAGGTCTCCTTACATTTACAGGCCTTACACGATGCTTGTTTGGTTGTTATATTGTACTGACAGCATACATGATGCAGGGATCTACATGATAAATCTCTGGAGTTTCAAGAGGCTCGAAATAGGATCACGTTTCTTGAAGGAGAGAGATCGCGCCAGGATGTTGAGGTTGATATACGACTAGACATAAATTTTAAGCCAGCATTATATCTCCGTTTCCCTTTAGACTCCTTTTACTCATTGTGGCCCTTTTTAAAAATGTTAAGATTAAGCAACTAAAAGAGTACATTTCCGAGATTGTTGTCCATGCGGAAGCGCAAGCATCTCAGTATCAGCAGAAGGTATGTTCGTATGTAAGCTATGGAATTAACCTTGGTTTCCAATTGAAGTTTGCATGACATACACAATTTAGTAAATGATTTTTCCGTTGAAGTTTTCTTCAGATGATATCAATGTACGAATTGCATATATGTCTATAACACATTCTAGTAGATGTACAATTTCTGATTTTTAAGCTGTCAACCAGTATAAAGCTCTGGAGGGAATGGTGTGTGATATTAAAAAAGATCCATCCAATTATGTCTCTACAATGTCGACAATGGATCGAACTGAGAAAGTTTCAACTAGAACACGAGGTTCTAGCTCACCATTTAGATGCATCTCAAGCCTGGTTCAGCAAATGAACACAGAGAAGGACCAGGAATTGTCAGTTGCTAGACGTCGCATTGAGGAGCTTGAAGCTTTGTATTCAAAGCAAAAGATGGAGGTATATTGCTCGTCTCTTACTAATGTTTTATAAGAGATTTTAGCATCTGCTGTGAGTTGAGATAACTCAACAGCCAATACAAAATATCTTTGATATGCATTGCACTTTATCCTTTCTCTTCGTGGCTCCTGTTCTGCTAATACTCAGATGCTTCAACCCATAAAGTGATTTTTGTTAATCCAACAACCTTTCCTATGTCTAATGCTTTAGTAATTAACTATATCTGCTTTGTGTTAGGTTTGCACGCTAAACAGCAGACTGGCTGCTGCAGAAAGTATGACACATGATGTTATTAGAGACTTACTTGGTGTGAAGTTGGACATAACTAATTATGCAGTAAGTTCTTTCCAAAGCTCGTTGATACTTTGCGAGTTTCCGATTCTCAATCATGTGAAACCAATTTCATCCTAATCTTTTTGCTCATTTCTATGTGTAAATTCTAGAATATCATCGACCAGCATCAAGTTCATCAGTTGTTGGAAGTGGCACATCAGCAAACAGAACAGGCCGTTGGAAAGGTTTGGCAAGAATGTTAACTAATGTTTTTTTATTGCCAATCTATAATCCCCTTACTTTAGCCTTATGCAACATTTGATTGTTAGGAACAAGAAATCCTCATACTGAGGAAGCAGGTAGATGATCTGACTGAAGAAAGGGAAAGGTAGGGTTTCTTCAATAAAATACGGTAAAGCTAACAAATTTTGAAGGGTACAATACAATATGTAAGATAGTAATTAATGTTGGATACTTTATGCAGCTTGATATCAGAATCAAAACAGAGGAGAGCAGATATGCTGACTGCACAAATGACTCTTGAGCAACTCCGAGAACACGAGCAGTGGCTCTCTGCGCAGAACAAAATGCTGAAGGTTGGCCAAAAGCTCTCGAGTACGAACTTAACTTCTTTTACCACTCAAAACCATATCTTATCTTTGTTATGCTTCTGTAGATGGACAAGATAAACTTGAAAAGGAAGGTAGCTGAATTGGGTGATACGGTCAAACGACTTTTGTCAGAGCATAATTCTCAGCTAACAGTTCAGCAACCAACAAAATTCAGGGTATGCTTTTTCACTTACTCTCGGTAATTTCGAATATTGCAGTATTTTCTTAGAATCTGAAAACAGTTAATCATACAGCAGCTACGGGGAAGCACCTCATCAGAATTTGAAGACGTGAATTTTGCCAAGAGCTTAACAAAGTCTGAAAAAACTCTCTCAAGAGTAAATGATGAACTTGCTCAGTATCGCAGAATGACAGCAAACCATTTGCAAAGGCACGACCGAACTGATAGACACAACACAGACACAAAGTATAGGTATGTCTTTTTCTTACTAAAGACGGTGGCTATAAAGTCTTAAATAACTCCTATCGACACACTGCTAACTGGATTGTTTTTTGTTCTGGTACTAGGAATTAAGAATAAAACCAGGAATAGCATGTCTTCATTGTTCTTGGTTTCATCAGCAGCTTCATGTTACTTGTTCAAGATGCAGAAGAAAATTCATGTCATCGTGACCGGAAGCTGTGCGAAGTCCTTGTTGTCACAGGTTTCCAAAGTGATTCATTCTACTAGTATATTTCTGTTCAGAGTCTTTCTGGGCTGAAAATTTTCAGGTCACACAAGACTATAGAAAACGTCCTCGGTGAAGATGTGATTATGTTGTAGTAGTACAAAGTACAGACAATTTTTTACATATATTCATTACAATGGCCTGTGATCTAACCTCAAGAACGAGATGAACATAATGTACATAGTTGCGTGAATTTTTCAACACGTATTTGAACTGTGCGTATTTTTCAACAGAGCACCAAGTATGATTGCACTCTCATATACTTATCTTCTCTATAAAAAAAACTGAAAGCATCAAAAATGATTGCTTATATAGTGATGGATGTAGGCAATTAACTTGCACATTGGCTGCTCCTGAAATGTAGTGTTGATTGCAAATGGTCAATATAAGGGTGGTTATGGAAACTAACAATCCGTGGTACATATTTTTATGCTTTTTCTATCAGAGTTAACAGGGTTTTAACATAACATCAGAATGCATCTTATACTGCCAGCAAGTGCAAGCCAGACTGCTCTTTGCAATGCAACCATTAGGTATAGGTAAAAGTTTTTAAGTACAGATCCTTGGTACCTGAGTCTTCAGTATTCATGTGGAAGGAGGGCCGCCGAATGGTACTTCGGTATAGCAGTTTACATAGACAGCCACCAGAGTGCAGATCATCCATAATACGAAACAGGTAACTACAAGACGAGTTTTCCTTCTGACAACTTTTGAGAGCAGGTCAGATTCCTCATGAATACCATGAAATTCATCCATCACCGTCTTGATCAATATATCAGCCAATTTCTTTGAGCGGTCATCAATGGCAGAAGATCTTAGAATCTGTAGCAAAAGATACCTCAACTGCTCTGCAACAACATCAACCTCCACAGATTTAACATTTGAATTAGCTGAATCACCACAGTGAGAGTGCTTAACACTGGTATAATCGTCTTGTATGTCTGTAGTGATTTCTGAAGCGGGAGAGAGTTCTTCCACTGAGAATGCATCTGGCGAAATTGAGGCTGGTGTGTCCACCACAGGGCTCTGAATAACGAGTTAAGCAAATTTTCTTGTATCAAATAATAAGCATACGGAAAATGTATACAGATCGAGCAAACAGTGACCCATCCTTTCACCTATTCAATATGACCAAACTCTCACTTCAAAATCACTCTAAACTTATTTTCTAATAAATTTCTTATTTTCTTATTTGGCATGCTATTAACCTTTGCTCAGCAGAAGTTCGAACCAAACAAATTACAGAAATCAGTAGTAGAAAGCAGCTCTGACTAACCTTGCCACTGTGAGATCCACTAGAGACATCTGAAACCAGAGACGGATACTTCGATAAAGGTGTAAAGTCAGCGCTCAAGCCGTTCTTCCCTGGCTGCACGCATCAAAAAATAACAAGAATTTGTGCAACAAATCAGTATAATAAACAAGTTCCAAAACATGACTACAACTACAACCAAAACGATGCGCATAATTACACTACTGGCAAGGTTTTTAACACTATGACACGCGAGTCAATTCTAACCTCAGTCCACTCCAGTACAATTAAAATTCAAATCCAGATCTCAGGAAGCAAAAATCTCACACAGTTGAAATAATCCATAAGCTGTGAAAATTTTGGAATCAATTATGAAGAACAGAAGCTCTCACTTACATCGGCAGCATATACTCCATCAGACACTTCCGAAACCGGAGACCGATTTCTCGAGTCATCTTTCGCCGATTCGAAGTTCAAACTCTTCTTAACAACCTTCACTCATCAACATCAACAAACAACATCATCGAAAAATATTTCGAGAAGGAATCTGTAACAATCGGAGTCGAAAATGAGCGAACACGTAGTACCTGCTTCCTTTCCGCCTTCCTCGGTGGTCCGATCGATCGTCTCGACTCCGACAACGACTTCACCATCGCTTGAAAAGGGCGGGAAATGATCGCTCAGCTCTGCAAACTCTTAAACGGAAGAAGGAGAGAGAAGAGAAGAAGAGACGTTTTTATGGGCTTTTAATGGGCAGAGTTCGATGCAACGGCCCAATACACGATGTCGGTATAAAAATCGGTGCTCGGCCCGTTTGGGCACAGATTCGAGATATGGAATCGGCGGGATCGGGGGCGAACGAGGAGTACGAGTCGCTAACAGGAACGACGGATGTGGAGCTACTGAAGAAAGCGTGGAGGCATGAGAAGGTTGCGCCGGAGATGCTTCGGTTTGAGGACGCGTTGGTGGAACGGGCTCGAGAGCAGCTTCAGTTGATGGTAAAAACGTCGTCGTTTTTAGGTTTCCTAGTTTCCAGTTTGTAGTTTTTTTCTTCTTCTTCTTTGTATATTTGTGGTTTTTAATTGTATATTAGTTTTGTTAGGAGATTTAGAGACAATGATTTATGTTTCATTTTTCAACTTGGTTAATTTTGAATGAAATTTGTGCGCTTCATTCTTTTTTTTAAAAAATTTGTGCGCTTAATTCGTCAGAAGAGAAATGCCTTTAGCTGAACTGCTTCAGTTGAATGCTCGAGGTTTTTGTCGTTATCACTTACCTACATAAGTAAAAGTTACGTGCTTGAATTTGATTCTACTATTTAAGTGATGTTTTTTCTTTGTTTGCTTTGAAAAAACTTGTTTTGGTATGTGAATTTAATTTTGAAGAAAATTCTAACTTTTTTGTTTTTTGTTTTAATGAAGTGGTTTGTAACTTGCAGGAGAAAACAGTGGAGGAATTTGCGGAGGATGGTGTGGATCCTGTAAGTAACTCATTATACCTGATGGACTTGGACAGGATGCAATTCTGGTTAAGATCGTATTTTCGTATACGTCTCTTGAAGGTTCGTAAACAAGCATTTGATTCTGCTTTTTAATTCGTGAGTAAGGCGTAGTGTAGTTGTGTTCTCAGTTCTGTATAACCTTTTCTAGTTTAACAAAGGTCCAGCGCATATGTAACGATTAGCTTTCCTGGATTGGCTTTGCGCGACATTTTTTGTCATTTGTTCTGTTTTTTTCTGATTACATGCTGAAGTTGTTTTTTTAGATTGAGAAATATGCGTTGCACATCTCGAAGACAGACTTGTGGGATCATCTTTCGGAGAAAGAAAAGTTATATGCAAACAGGTAAGAGCATTATATTGTTACTTAACTATCACGGATAAATGACGGGCGAATACATTTCATTTCTGAACAACACGTGCAGGTGTGTAGATAACATGGAGAAGCATCTCAAGCAGTCTGTTTTGTCAAAATTGCCCGAAGGCTATAAGGATATTTTAAGGCAGTCTGCAGCTAGTGAAGTTGACGACATGGGTATGATATCAACCTCAGTTACTATTAAATTGTACTCTATTTATTTAAATTGTCTACATAATTCTGATTATTTCTATGCCTCTTTAGTTCCGGAACCCAAGTTGGACACATTTGTCATTTGTCGAAGCAAAGGAGATCTCAGGCCTTTTGAGCTTCCTGACAGGTACTGCTACAAAAAGCATTGATTCAAATTGCTTTTGGAAAAGCATTGTAAAACCTCTGCGCTATTTTTTTTATTTGCATGACAGTGATGGGGTGCCATCGGAATTGCTTGCCGGTGATCTTCACGTCCTGCAGTATAAGTCAATTAAGCTGTTGGTGGAAAGTGGGGATGTCGAACTAGTCTAAGAGTTTGCATGCATTTATTGGAAAATCTTATGCTGTAAAAGATTGTTCGGAAGTTGGTTCCTTAGGTTAATCTTAACATTTACTTACAAACAAGTTGACATGTACGCCCAATCGCTCAGGTAAACATTATACTGTAGCAATAAAATTTCCCGAGTCCGTTGGAGTAGGAAACTGATAGTGAACTTTTAGTCGTAATTAGTTGATGCTAATCGCATGTAAAGGAACCGAAACCAGCGTCTATGTTTTACTTGAGAGTGCATTAAAATAAGTGGAAGTGGTGTTACATTTATTAGTAACTTATACATGGTATGCATGTAAAGTGAGCAAATGGCTATGATTCTTTCCCCTGTTCTTTTGTGGTACTTTTGCTACTCATTTGGAATAATGACTAATTCCTATCATCACCAATGCCTCCACCACCCCCAATGCCTCCTCCAAAACCACCACCAGCTCCACCGCCTGCACCTCCTCCAAAGCCACCTCCTACACCACCTCCACCTTTTCCTCCACCAACACCGCCTCCAATGCCCCCGCCTTTTCCTCCTCCGAACCCTCCACCAGCTCCACCTCCAAATCCTCCTCCGCCACCGGCACCTCCCCCAAAACCTCCACCTTTCCCTCCACCAATGCCACCACCAGCACCACCTCCAAGCCCTCCACCTGCTCCTCCTCCTCCACCAGCACCACCTCCAAGCCCTCCACCGGCTCCTCCTCCACCACCAGCACCTCCTCCAAGCCCTCCACCGGCTCCTCCACCAACACCTCCTCCTAACCCTCCACCTTTCCCTCCACCAATGCCGCCACCAGCACCCCCTCCAAGCCCTCCACCAGCTCCTCCTCCACCACCAGCACCTCCTCCTAACCCTCCACCTTTCCCGCCACCACCACCACCTCCAAGCCCTCCACCAGCTCCTCCTCCACCACCAGCACCTCCTCCTAACCCTCCACCTTTCCCTCCACCAGCACCACCTCCAAGCCCTCCACCAGCTCCTCCACCAGCACCTCCTCCAAGCCCTCCACCGGCTCCTCCACCAGCACCTCCTCCTAACCCTCCACCAATGCCGCCACCAGCACCTCCTCCAAGTCCTCCACCAGCTCCTCCTCCACCACCAGCTCCTCCCCCAAACCCTCCACCTTTCCCTCCACCAATGCCGCCACCAGCACCCCCTCCAAGCCCTCCACCGGCTCCTCCTCCGCCACCGGCACCTCCCCCTAACCCTCCACCTTTCCCTCCACCAATGCCGCCACCAGCACCTCCTCCACCGAC
>JAWWMW010000763.1:96583-108507 GCA_035048345.1 Echeveria elegans
AGAGCTTCTATTCTCTCCTCAACCGTGGAGCAATTCTGTGGAAGAGTGAGAGCTTCTATTCTCTCCTCAACCGTGGAGCAATCTATGAAAGAGTGAGAGCTGTTAGTTTGCTTGTTTTTATTTTTTATTTAATTTTATTTATTCGTGTATTATTCATTGAAAGTGATTTTGATCGATGGTCACTTTTCAATTTGTCAGTAATATACATTGATCTTGATTCCGGACTGCGTTCGCGTGCTGTATACTTTGTGTATACCTTTGATTCCCATTCATTAGGAAATTGTAATAAAAAAAGAAAAAGAAAAAGAAAAAGAATGTGCTCCAAGCGTCAATTAAATATATGATGAAAATAACAAATAAAATAAACATCCCATTATCATCAAAGCCATAAACAATTATTGCCCTTGTTTGGCTCATTATATTAATTTAATTGATATTTCCAAAACAACTTACAAAACAATCTCATCACGTCCTCCCAAATCATTCTTCTATGCCTCCC
This sequence comes from Echeveria elegans, assembly GCA_035048345.1. Taxonomy (NCBI): domain Eukaryota; kingdom Viridiplantae; phylum Streptophyta; class Magnoliopsida; order Saxifragales; family Crassulaceae; genus Echeveria; species Echeveria elegans. Next base: position 97,083 of record JAWWMW010000763.1, read on the forward strand.
AATACTCACGTTGTTAATTTATACCCTACCTTCACCTCCAAGTATAATCATTCTCGATAATATTCATCAACAAAAAACTAGAAAATCAAAAACTAGAAAACAAAGAAAAAGAAACAGTCGGTATCAAAATATTATTCAAATCTTCTTTCAATTTTTTTATTCAAAATATCAAAAAGTCGTTGTTTTTAATAAGTTTTGAAGGAAACGCAGATCGGCTGACCATGGCAACAGTAGCTGCGGGTGAGACCAGTGGTATGTAGCACTCATCAACTCTCTCTATCTTGTGACAAAAATTATCACAGAATACTTTAAAGGGTGAATTTTGTTACGAAATATTTAAATTATCGATTTATTTTCATTTTTTTATAAAAAATTAATTCGTTTTTATTCAGCATTTTACGTAATAATTTGATCAATACTCCCTTAATCACTACTAATTTACTTTCATTTTATATTTAATTTTTTTAATTTCTAAAACCTATATTTGTTTTATTATGAGACGGATAGTTTATTTCACAAATGTTATACTCAAAGATTTCAATTTCAAATGCCTCTCCACTTTCCCTCTTACTTAATTCTCCCCTTTGTCTCCTCCAATTCCAATCTCAAATCCATCAACTAAGAATCATGCTCACATTCCTAATCCTAATCCTAATCTTAACCATCACAACTCCATTCACCATCTCCCAATCTCCAGAAGCCCCAACACCATCACCATGCAACGGCGTCGTACTTACCTACACACACTACACCACAACCAAAATCGCACCAGATCTCTCCAAAACTGATCCATCAAATCAACCCTACCGTTTCGATTCAACGCGCTCAATCCTCAACAACGACTTAATCGATCTAATCTCATGGTCAGTCTACGTCGGATTTAAAACACCGTGAGCTTCTCGTTTGTCGTTTCTGCTTCCGATGCTGTTTTGACCGATGGTACTACGCTGCCTGCTGATGTGTCGAATGGGACGAGTTTTTCTGGATTTCCTAAAACTGTTTTGAAAACTGCTATTGAGACTGCTGGTGATTTGGAGCAGATGGAGGCTGTTTTGAAATTGGTTGGGACGCAGTTTGGTGTTAAGCCTCCCGATGTGCCTTTGCCTGAGAACATTACGTTGATGAATGATGGATTTGTTTGTCCTACTCCGAGTTTAAGAGGTGAGAATATTATTCGAATTGACTATGTGATGAACTGATGATGAATGTGTACATTGGATGCAATGTTTCTTTAATTCTAGTATACTCCGAGAATTGAGGCAGTATTTTGTGACAGAAGTAACGCCATTTGATCTCTGGAGATAGGGGAACATGCCGTTCTAATTTATTTATTGTTTGGAATGGAGATGATTTGGGATGCGTATTTTCTGTTATTAGCGAATGAGTGATATTACCAGTTTTTTCTGCTTGAGTTGATTTCCCTCTATTAAGATGGAATTTGTTTAAATCTTGGTGTTTTTTTTTTAAGTTTTGAGCCCCTCAACGTGGTTATAAGTTCCTTTGGTATTAGTACAGTACTAAATTTAGTGTTGTTTATGTCATTTGGATCGGAGATGATTCGGTTCAGTGATGATTTATTTTAAGGTTTCCAGAGGCAAACTGGCATTGCCCATTTTTGGTGATTAGTGAACGAGTGCCCAGCAGGATGGATTTTACTTCATGTCTTGAGTTGACTTATTCCAATGACAATGGAGATGATTTTAAAGTAAGCTTTTGTTGGATAGTTTTGATTTCTGTAACGTGGTTGCATGTTCTGCGCAGGAAAATATCAGATGTATGTCTGTTGCTCAAGAGATCCCAAGTTCAAGGTCAATGAGACGCTAGAAGATGGGTTTACTCCGCGTAAGACTGGGGATCTCACAATTATTTTTGATGTTACCAAAACATATGAATCTAGTTACTGGGCACAGGTTACTATTTCTAACCATAATCCTCTTGGGCGTCTGGATAACTGGGAGTTGAGCTGGGACTGGATGAAGGATGAATTTATAGTTGGTATGAAAGGAGCTTATCCTGACGAGATTGATACAAATGAATGCATATTTGGCAAAGAGGGACAGTATTACAAGAATTTTGACTTCTCAACAGCACTCAATTGTCAAAGGAGGCCAACCATAGTCTGACTTACCGCTAGACAAGACAAATGACACAGCTCTTGGGTTTGTCCCATTTTGTTGCAGAAATGGAACAATTCTGCCGCCACAAATGGACCCAAGCAAATCTACTTCCGCGTTTCTGATTAATGTTTTCAAAATGCCGCCAGATGACAATCGTTCCTCACTCACCCCTCCACAGAATTGGGGAATCAAGGGCAGACTGAACCCTGATTATAAGTGCGGACCACCTATTAGAGTGAGTCCAACTCTCTTCCCACATCCCAGCGGGCAACTAGCTGATACATCTGCAGTTGCTAGTTGGCAAGTGGTGTGCGACATTACGCAAGCTAAAGCTGCAAGCCCCAAGTGTGGCGTATCATTCTCAGCATATTACAATGAATCAGTTATTCCGTGTAATACTTGTGCTTGTGGCTGTCCTATTAGCACCTCCAACACTTGCAGCAGTACAGCTCCAGCTATGCTACTCCCTTCCGAGGCTCTACTCGTCCCATTCGAAAACCGTACTGCAAAGGCTGTAGCTTGGGCAGCGCTGAAACATTATACCGTACCAAGCCCAATGCCATGTGGAGATAACTGTGGTGTCACTGTCAATTGGCATGTACTTTCTGACTACACCAAGGGATGGAGTGCAAGGATTACTTTGTTTAACTGGGAAGAAGAGAGCTATGGCGATTGGTTTGAGTATCTTGTGGGTTGTGGCCGAATCAGATGGTGCTAAACCAGCAACTGATCCAAGAGTACCGGGTAAGCAACAATCTGTTCTTTCATTCACGAAAAAAGAAACTCCTGGAATCAATGTTCCATTAGGCGACGGCTTCCCCACCAAAGTATTTTTCAATGGGGAAGAGTGCTCCCTTCCTACACTCTTTCCAATCAACAGTGATGGTCACAGAAACAGTCTGGCTATCATCTCTTCCCTGTTGTTGGCATTTTTGGTTTTGACACTGATGCAGCAGTAGAGATTACATTGGTGGGAGTCTGAGCACATCTGTGTTGTGGCTGTGATATATATAGTCCTGATTTTTTTTTGGTTCCTTGCCTCGGGGAAGTAGTGTACGCCTTTCGAAAGACCGATTCTAGAATTGGAAATAGCTTTTGCTTTGATACATGTATACTTTATTTCCTGACCAAAGTATTGAAAATACACTATTGATTTCCTGCCTGTTTACTTTATAATAAAGACCATCCTCTCATTTTCCTGAAAAAATAATTTTCTGGTTACTGCCGCAATGACTGCCCATACTTTGCCAGACGAAAATCCACACATCAAACCATCCCAAAGATGTGAGGCATGAAGTGAATCAACCAGACATTCACAACAACGAGGTTTGTACCAAGCAGCAAAAACTGACTCTATTATATTCATAATTAAGTCTGAACAGCTAGATATAAAGGTCAGATGCCTTTATGCATTCATTTAATCAGATATGAATTTCAGACACATATTAAGGTCAGGACAGGTTATGTGATTATCCCCCATCATTACTGATCAAATGGTTGCAAAATAATCACGGATTGAAGTCTGACGGTCTGCCAGAAAGTTGTGATCCAAGAAGTTATTGCATGCTTCCCCACTGAGGTTCTTTGCAGCCATTACATTTCACAAAAAGCCCATCACACACTTTGGTTATAGTGTCTTCATACTTCTTTGCTAGTTTTTCCCCCCATTTTTGTCTCCCCACTCTCCTTCGAGATGGAAATTGTACAGACCCTTTCCTAGGGCTAAATTTGTTGATTTTTGCAGAATCAGGTTAAGATTCAGACACAACTGAGGTTGTTTTTTATACTTGCAATGAAGTAACTATATTTAAAGAACTTTACATGTAATTTTGTACAAAACCTTTTTGTGCTTGGGAGAAATATAAGGAAGCCAGTTTGACTCCAAACAATGGCTCATATGATCATGCAATGGTTATGTTTCAATACAGGTTGTGTCATATTATACCAAGCCAAATTCAGCTTACATTTTGAACAACATATTCTCATAATTTTTATCCAAATTTGTTTTAGTACCACAATAAACTAAACTGATGACCAAAATGATGGAAGTTTAATTAGTTGTCTGAAAATTGCGGACAAGATATACTCACTCCGCAGAATCTTCTTGTTTGGTTTTGGGCACGTGAGGATATCACGGATGAGTAAGTAAGTCATTTACTTGACATTGCATACATATTACATTATATATATATGAGATGACTCTGGTTGATCCTCTCGGCCACACCATTTTGTTGAAGCGACCAGAAAAAATGAGTTTTCGCCGTAGCCAACATTTGGAAATGTTTACTTATTTGAAAAAAGAAAAATACATAAGTATTTTTCAAACTGTGTCAAATGGCAGTTTATTCCGCATTCATACAAATGCCAGGAGCATCTATCGGCTAGCGAATGTTCAGGACCTGAAACAAAGTAGGAGTGGCCGTGGTGACAAACTTTAGCTGCGAGACTAGACGGCCAGTGGAAGGGAGCTGCGGGTCGCACGTAGAAAGTGGTGTATTAATTCGCAGAGTACATAAGTCACTGTAAATAGGTGTACTTATTGTAACATTGGCTGATCCAGTTGCGTCGGTCATCCCAACTCCGATCAATGCTCGTCCGCATCGAACTTGTACAGCAGCATCTGACAAATTGACAATTACATAAACATCAAAAATCGTTGCGTAAAAGATTCCTTAAAGAAATTTAAAAAGTACTTACTAGAGAAAATATTGGTATTCGTCGTGTTAGTTCCCACTAGGCCATTAATACTGCATCGGAGACCGCTTAGAGTAACCTGGACTGTATTTCTAAGGCCAACGGTAGGAGCCTGAGCTTGCGCAGAAGGAGCAGTTATCATCAAAAGAGTCACAATCAGAGAAATCATCAGGAGGAAATTATGTCCGGTGGACATTTTGTGCAACACTAATATTGTAAACTAAGGAGAGGCTCTGAATGCTTGTGATGACTATGAATTGATGCAGTGCACATTTTTATAGATGAAATTGAGAGAGTCATTGTCAAACGTCTGAAGTCAAAAATCAGAAAATGTTACCTTGTAGGAAGCTAGTTTGAAGCATCAAGTTGGAGGAGCGCACTCGGGCAAGTATGCATAGATCGATCCCAGCTGCAGCGGTAGCTCATTATTGACCAAACGCTGGAATTTGTATAGTCAGACATGTTTGGAAGGGGAAATTTTTGAGTATGTTGAGAAATGCACTTGAGTTATTGCTAAGAATGAAAGAAATTGTCTAATATATAAATGTTCTCACTATCACAACTCACAAAGCCTTGACTTTTGAGTCGACTTGGACCATGCAGGGAGAGGCTCCCACTATCACAACTCACAAAGCCTTGGGCTTGAATGAGGGTGAGAACCGGAATTTGCTATCATTTCACATGTTTCGTGAAGTACATGGAAATGACCCTTTTTCTTCTTCTTGTTTTCGAATATATTATTACTTCAAAAAATATTGTTTGAATATAAAATTTGGAAAATCCAAGAAGTAAAGGAAAATGGGACACAATATTGAGGAACTCCTAAATTCAATCTGTGACGCTAAAATGAATCCGAATCGAACTCCATCAGGTTTATAGTTCCTTCGAATGTTCAAAAACTGATTTTGTTCTGTTTATGCACCCGTCAGTGGCCTCTCAAGTGATCCAACCAAACAATAACCTGACCCGAAAAAACAAAGACTCATCGACAACAGAAACCGTCGCAAATGCAGCCTCAAAACTGAAGCAACTAAATAAAAAAGGTAAAGCCAAAAGAGCAATTATCTCCCTAGCCACATCCAACATTTAGGGATGGCAATGGGGCGGGTCGGGCGGATCAGAGGCAAATTGGACTTGTCCCGTCGCGGGTCAAAAATGTCTTGCCCTGCCCCGACTTGCGTTGGACCCACGCCCCGCCCCGCGCCTAATTAAGGTAAATTTGACATGACCCGTCCCGATCCGCAATTAATTAAGGTTAATTAGGATTAATTAGGGTTAATTAGAGACTAATTAGGATTACTTAGGGATTAATTACGACTAATTAGTATTAATCACAGGGCGGGGGCGGCGGGGTGGGGCGGACCAGTCGCGGGTCGGGACGGGTCAAAATTTTTTTGCCCCGCCCTGTCCCTTTTGGCTTACGGGACAGGACGGGACGACACGCGGTGGGTCGGCAGGACGGCAGGTCCAATTGCCATCCCTACCAACTTTAGTACCATTCTGCCTCTCCTTGATAGTAATTTTTTTTTGTGGTTCGACTAGTAGCAAATATAGCGAACTAGCCAAACTATTATGGTTTCCTCCGCTCATATAGCTTCATTAAACATGTCTTTCTTGATGGGCACGACGTCGTGGTTTATGTGGGTAGATGCTGGATTCCATGCTCAACCTGATACATTGTCGTTATACGTTGCGGAAGTTATTTTGAACGTTGCGTGGGAAATCATTGCTGTGAAATTAGGCGTGATGAATATGGGACTTGTTATTTCGTTATCGAATTTGGGTGTGCTTATTACATGTTATCGGGATTTCAAGAAAGTTAATATGCTCGCCGGAGATCTGGTTAAGATGTCCTTGACTTGGTGATCAATTCTTGCCTTCAGTAATCTGAAGATCATCTATGCCTGACTTTAGATAAACTGTGTAATCAAAATTGGTAGCTTTTTTTGATGATAAAGGAAAACACTTGTACCATTTTAAGTTTAGTACTTGGTGTGATGCTAATGAGATGAATCATTTGTAGCAAATGACTTCTTCCATTCGTGCCAGCCGCATTGATGAACTGTCTATTGTTCTATGTTTTGAATTTTTACAGAAAGTCAACTTTATAGTCAATCAAAATTATATAATTTCTAAAATGAATGGATTTATTAAAACTCAAATCAAAGAGAAATGTGTTGTGTTGAAGACGTCGACCCGGCTGGTGGTACATTTATTGAACAATGGTTGTGAATTACTGATAAAAGGAATGTTTTGCCATTACTTTTTTAATAATATTAGTAACATAACTCAATGAAGTTATAGTGAGAGAGGTTTTATATGGACATTCATATTTAAAGACGACAGAAGGATAGAATACAAACAGTTGAATTTAATAAATGATGCTGACGAGATGTCTAGTGAAGGATTGAGTAGAGGAGATACTAGCGAAGGATCTAACCATCTTGTGGATGATATTGCGCAACTTATGACGAACAAGTCTGATAAGAGTTTTGACGCAGAATATGTCTGGGAAGGCTAAGTTGCAGGTTTTACTGTGAAAATGATATTTTGGTCGGCAAATTATTCGAGACATGTGAAGTTTTCTTTGGCTGATAAAAATCGCCCTTATATTTCTCAGTTTTCCGTTGAGAGAGCACTTTTTACTGCAGCATTACAGGTTTTGTTCCTACTTTTAAAGACTATTTTTTCATTATATTTTGCAAATCATTATCCGGATTCCGGTCCAACAAATACAGGGCTTGATGTTCTACATCAGGTTTTGCGCACCTTGATTCGATGTTATTTCTCTCCAGTTCATATGTAATTTTTTTTTACTCAAGCAAGGGCTTTTATAATTTCCGCTTAGTTTATAAAATGATTTGGATTTTATGATTTCCTGACTTGTCCCTCCTTTTCTGACATTGCTGAGATATTTCTGTATGTAAGAGAGCGTTTTTTGCGGATATGAATGAGACATGTTCTCGTGAATCTACAAACACTGGCAGTTGGTGACGTCTTGAAGCAATTTTTTAACAAATGGACTGAATGGAGACAATGAAGGCATGAATGCGGGTTGCCCGTGCATATAGACTATAGAGGTGTCAAATTGGACCATTTATTTAAATGGTTTATTAAAAAATTCAATTACAATCCATTTAAAAATCACTTTACTATATAAATTATAAATGAATTACAATCCACTAACAATTTAGTGACTAACCGTTGACCGACTGCTAACCGGCGTTGACTGATCGTTGACCGACATTGATTGATTGTTGACCAAACTATATGGACTAAATGGTTAATCCATAATCCATTTAATCCAATCCGTTTAATTCGTTTACACTAAATGGATTCAATGATTTAGACCATTCAAAATCCATTCATAATCCACCAAACTCATCCATTTGACACCTCTAGGTGCATACTTGTCAGGACTGCATCTATAGTGATCAGTAATTATACACATCTCACTCGTATTTCTTCTTTAGTATAATGAAGAAAGCCTGACTAAACAAAACAACATTTAATGTGATATTCGTTCTACAAGATTTTGCGTGCAAGTCTGAAAACCTTGCGATCAGGGCTCTGTAAAAGTAATTGATGTCACGTGTATTCCACTATTCGGCTTCCAGAGAATCATTGACTGCAGGGTTGCATACTAGCTGCAACACAATCCATAATCCTGCAACAACAGAAACAAAGAGAAGAAGTTATTAGCCAAATATACGGCTAGTATTCAAATGCACCATTTGCACAATCAGTATCCTATGCTGATAACTGAAGTACTACATAAAACTACCCTCTTTTTGTTCACAAGACCGGTTTTAAGTATGAGTACAAATGAAAAAATTCTAAACAGCCAAGCTGAAGGGCCGTCAAAGATGAACCACAACTAACAACATTCAAGTGCATTTCAACGAGATCGCTGTACAAATCCCAACTCTGAAAAAAATCATATCAAGCCGGTTTACAGTGCCTGCCTCTTCCCAAAAAGCTAGCAGATCCCAGAACGCAAGCACTACAGACATAGTCACATAACATTTCCAGTTCATACTTATTTCCGATATGAAGGTTACCATGAGCACTAACTACTTTATTTAATAGAGACAAATGCAATATGAACTCCTGCGGAAAGGTTAAAGAGTAGTAAAGAACTCCAATACGTAGAAACAGTTTTTCAGTATATTTGCAACGACGAGGGCAATAAATGTCAAGGTAAATGAACTTGAAGTTGCTATTCAACTATCAAATAATCATATTGATCTGCACCTTTAACCAACATTATACGTAATTATACAGCTCGAGTCTAAACATGCATGCTCATCATAAGCTGATCAAACAGTATGCCTATACAAACATTCAACTCACATGGACAATATGCATAAGGTGATTTGGCTAAACAGTAGTTAGTTACCTTTAACTAGATTGCTGCATTCATTTGTTGGACTTTTGCTTTCTCAGCGTCAATTATAGACTCGACAGTCTTCACTGCTTTATCCAGCTTACCTTGTGCATTCACAACAACGTAATTGAAGTTATTTATATGCCTCAATTCCTCACGAGCAGTTGCAATCCTCACCAGGAGGGTCCCTTTCGCCTCTGTCTTCCTATCAATCAACCGATTCACAAGAGCAAGTTCACTTTCCGCAACAAGAAAAATAAACAACGCCGAGTCTCCAAGAATCTTTCTCAAGGTCGCAGCACCTTGTATATCCACACGTAGAATAATGTCATAACCCTTCGCCATGTACTCCCGAATTTGTTGCTTGGGAATTCCCTTGTAATCCCCATACACAAGTGCGTATTCTAACAGCTCATCTCTGTCTATCATGGACAAAAACTCCTCTTTTGAAACGAAGAAATAATCCTTTCCATCTACCTCACCAGGTCGCATCTTTCGACTAGTAGCAGTAACAACAAAATGAATACCTTCTCGAACCTCCCTCAGTTTCTTAATAACTGCATCTTTACCAACCCCGCTCGGGCCACTAATAACAATAATCAAAGGTTTCGGACACGGCACAAGCGGCTCCGAACTAAACACAGTATTCAAAGAACTCTCCAAAGCCCTTAACAATTCCAATTTATCAGCCGAAGGCTGCACCGTCGAAGCAGCAGCAGGTCTCTGCGCATCACCCATTAGTCTACTCGGTACAAACGAACGGTTAAATGACATACACAATTTCGAGCCAGAAAAAGTTGTCAACCTGTTACAACTCCCAAAAGGATCACTGAATTTCCTACAGAAGACCGGACTGCAAATGTCCGGACGCGTCAACGACAAACAAAGTCTTCTACCAAGCATAATTTTTGTTTCCACGAATATCAAACAAGCATCTCCATCACTGCAACTTGTAATAACAAAAACACCATCAGATAAGATACTATCAAATTACGCATTTACAAACTTCACCGCATCAGATCATCAGACTTCATAAACACAGATTTTCAACAACCTCTTTTCTCCAATCCAACTAATTTACAAACAACGCGGAAACTGTAAACCCTAGAACGAACAAAATTAAAAAATTATAGACAGCGGAATTGGAAAAAGGAGGTATCTTTGGATTCAGGAGACGAAACCGGATCGATACGAACAAAAAGTAGCGCGAAATGGAGATTACCGGAGGGAGAAGACGCGGTGGTGGTTACCCTCCAAGGTTGGATTTTTTTCCCACTAAATTGGAATTACATAAATATTCATTATTATTGTGTTAAACAGTTAAAGATAAATAAAGTTGATAAAATTTATATATGTAATAAAATATTTAGAATAGTGATTCACATATATAGTGTTGAAAAATAGGAATAAGTTTAAATTGGAATAAGAAAAAATAGGAATAAGAATAAACATAAATTGGAATAAGAAAAATAGAAATAAACTTAAACTGAAATAAAATAAAATAAAAATAGAAATAAAGATAAATCAGAATAAGGACAAATAGGAATAAGACAAAATCGAAATAAGATAAAATAGAACATGACAAAAAAAAATGAAATACTCATTTAAATTTGGTCTGCACAACACTAAAAATTGGTCGATCGAGTCTCACCTCTATTTGACCGATTCGATTGCGCATCCGGAATGACTCTTCATATAATAATATAACAAATATTCTACAAAGTTCAAAAAATAATAATACAAAGAATAGATGGTGTAAAAATGGTGAATGTGAATAAAAAGTATAAAAATATCTTAATTTTTAATTTGAAAACCGTGTGACTCTAATTAATTACGTTTTTTTTATTATTATAAATTTTATTTGATCTATTTCAATTTAACTTTGAATTCAAATCTAAACCTTTGAGATAAGTTTATACTTTTTATTAAAAATCACATTTTTACCCGATCTGTGATCTGTCCGGAATTTTGATACAAATAACTAGTGAATTTACACTTCACAAAGTACAAATAAAAAGAGGCAGCATAAAAAAGGAGGAAAAACTTCTAAATGTATCACAATTTTGTGTTTGCTGCAATGAGATCTGGTGCAACATTCTGCAATTTGCGGCTGAAGTTAAAGAATTTTGATTAAAATTTTAAATTGTAACCTCCCATTTTAAATGATCAGTTTGCGGACTTTGATTAATAGATTAGTAAATAAAAAATCAGTATTGCAACAAATCTT
>JAWWMW010000763.1:133787-146899 GCA_035048345.1 Echeveria elegans
TCTTTACCATTAATTACAATCTAACCCATTAAATAAAATTTAAAAACTTAAAATTAAAAATATTAAAAATAAGTAGTCAAAAATCAAAAATTAAATTAAATTAAATTGAAAATTTTAAAAATTAACATTAAAAATAAAAAATTAAACGGAAAATATTTAGTATTTTTAGATAAATTAAATGAAGACACGAGAAAAATTCCGGTCGAGACGACGGCAGCGCACCTAGTCGGATAATAAGATAAACTCCGCAACTAATACACAAACAACTAATCAACTAAACCCATTACAATACGCCAGCTGAGCTAAGACTGCCACGTCAATCACACGATAGCGCACGATTAGCACCCACTTAATTAACAATTAATTTCACTAATTACTATTCATTTTGTACGTTTTAATCCCTTATTAAATATAATCATCATCATCAAAATCATTAAGCTCGTCTCGACTTGGTCACCCTCTCTCCGATCGCCATTTCGTTACTGCAGTGTAGTTTTGATCTTCGAGTCTTTCAAGTTCGTTGATCGGCAAGCAATGGTTTCGAAAGGCGTGATCGGTTTTGTTGGATTGGATGAGTTGAGCTTGGAGATCGCCGATTCTCTTCTTCGCGCCGGCTACTCTCTCCGGGCTTTTGAGGTTTTCCTCCTCCGTACTTCATTTTCTGTTTGCTCATTTACCGAATCGCATCGATAGAGTAACGAGCTTGATTCGGAGTTGACTGTATTTCAATTGCCTGTTCAGATTCCTATATTTGGAATCCCTCAATGCACTTAAAATAGGATTTGGTGTAATTTGTATTTTTTTCATGGATTTATCTGAAAATTTGGTGAAAATTAACAAGGTTGCATTGGTGTGTACATGGAGTTGATATTGCAGTTGGTTTGGAAAATTTTATAACAAGGTTTTGTTTGGGTGTGATGGTTATTAATGGACCATTGTTGGACAAAAATGCAGATTGGTGGACCATTGTTGGATGGATTTGTGAAGCTGGGTGGACATAAGTGCGGCAGTCCGTTTGAAGCAGCAACTGGTAAAACCATTATGTTGAACAGATGGAGTTGATCTGAATAACTTTGTGAACATTGATTCAGTTCAGTCGTGTCATTCATAAGTTTATTCGCAGGAGACACTGATTTAGTCTTACTGTTCACACCCAAAAGTTCCACGTTACCATATTCACTGAGCTAGGAATGTCTTTTCGACATCTGATTTTTGCAGATGTGGTTGCCTTGCTAGCAAAGATATCTCACCCTGACCAGATTGAAGAAATTTTCTTCGGTAATGAGGGGGCTTCTAAAGGTTGGTGGCCTAAAGAGTCTCAGAATGTCATATCATACACATGTATTCTATGGTGACTAGCTGCATAAGCATTGGTCAATGAAATTCAGGTTTGCAGAGGGGTTCAGTGGTCATTCTTCACTCAACAATACCAGCAACGTTCACATTGGAGCTGGAGAAGCGTTTGTCAGGCAATTTTCAGAAGTCCCATAACTCAGTCTCAATAACTGATCAATATTGTTTTTGTGCGTTTTAATAGCTCATGTAGAACCTCTCTCTTTGGATTAGTTATTCACAGATTTTCTTATGCATGCTTTTTGACGTACTTATTTTACTCTTCTTATGTAACACAGATGGCGGAGAGTTTTTCCTCGTAGATGCGTATGTTACAAAGGGAATGTCGTCGACCCTAAATGGAAAAGTCATGGTTAGTCTTCACCAACTACATGAAGTGTGTAAATTTAACATCTATGATTCGCTGTTCTCATCTTCAGTATCTGCTAGGTAAATTGTATGGGTATATATGCAGGTGATTTCCTCTGGAAGGTCAGCAGCCATTGCCAAAGCACGGCCTGTTCTTGATGGTAAGTTAAGTTTCATTCATAGGTCCTAACAGCCTCAACTGCAAGGTTCAAAGTCAAAAGTGTTTTCTGCGTGCAGCCCTTGGTGAGAAGTTGTATGTATTTGATGGCGAAGTTGGAGCCGGAAGGTATCATATTGTGTTTCACCTCTTAACTTTTATCGGTAATCACATGCTAATTAAACATAAATATAGATTTAAAGACTCCCTGATGCTGCTATTTACTTTTTTAATCTCGTGCATTTGTTTATTGAACAGTTTTATTTATCGTGAATTTTACAGCAAGCTTAAAATGGTGAATGAGTTGCTCGAAGCGATTCATCTGATTGCCGCGGTGGAGGCTATTGCAATTGGCTCTAAAGCTGGAATCAATCCATGGATTCTACATGACATCATTTCAAATGCTGCTGGAAACTCCTGGTTAGTACATTTACTTTATTGTTTCCAGAATGGATATCTACAGTTCATATAACAATTTCCATTTGCTAATAATACTCACTCACCTGCTTTTATTGGTATTTCAGACAGTGTTCTTCATCACAAAACTACATGAGGGGTGACAATGATTTATGTTGATTGATGCAGGGTTTTCAGCAATCATGTTCCGGAGTTGCTCAAAGGCAGCCCAAGTAAATCTCAATTTCTAAACTACGTTGTTCAGAATCTGGCAAGTCCACAGTCAACATTAGTGTTTTATTTGACTGTTTTACTAGATAAGGTTGACAAGCTTGGATTGTTTGATGTTGTTTTCTAAGCTTCGATTTTATTTCTTTGTAGGGAACTGTCCTGGATGCAGCTAAGTCACTGAAATTCCCACTCCCTCTTTTGGCCACGGCCCACCAACAGCTAATTTCGGGTATGATAATTGTCGCATTGTCTATACTCCCTTCTTTAAGTATCTTTACATTGGTTTTGCGCGCATACTTCATTTGCAGTGAAACAATTTTGAGGTTTCTGAGCTTCATGCTTCAGTTACCATCTGCGATATCACACATGATAATTAATTTTATAGGTTCATCTCACTCCCATGAAAGCGATGAAGACATTTCCCTTGCAAAGGTTCACTTGCTTTCTATCAATTGGCTTTCGTAGTATTTTACTTATTGTGGTTCTATAATGTGCCTAGTTCCTGCCTGTATATTATAATTTTTTCACAGTGCATTGTGTTTCTGACCCTAACTTGATCAAGCTTTTGAGACAGAGAGTTATTCATTTGCACAGGTTTGGGAAGCAGTATATGGGGTTAGCATCCTGGAGGCAGCCAATTCTGATAACTATAGCCCTCTGGATTTGGCATCTGAAATGACTTCTAAAGCTGTCACAGTTAAAAAAATTGGTTTCATTGGTCTCGGGGCAATGGGGTTTGGCATGGCAACTCACCTGCTTCACTCAAACTTCTCTGTCATCGGTTATGATGTATGCTAACCTCCTTCTATTTGTATATTCTTAAACTGAAACTGCTGCTATCGTCTTTCTTAAAAAAAGCCATTGCAGGATAAAGTATAAACATACCTTCTGAACTGTCCATATTATGAAACTGGACTTCTGATACTCCACAGCGCTGAAAGATAGACTACAAGTTTCAGAAACAGTACTTTAGAGTGTCTCCATCGACTGGTGCTACCAGATTTATAGTATTCAATTGATTATATCCCTTATCATCTGTGATGTATAAGTATAATAATGCTGACCACTTGTGTTACAGCCTGCCGAACTTGCCAGCATAGACAGTGTAACCCGCCAATTTTGTAGCTAAATAAGGACTGAAGGGATTTTATAGGAAATGTTTTTTTTTTTGATTTAAGACTGACAAAATAATACTTTATGTGGCAGGTGTATCAGCCATCTCTTTCCAGATTTGCGAGTGCTGGTGGCTTGACTGCGAATTCCCCGGCTCAAGCATCCGAAGGTAGTATCTAAAAAACTAAAGCAAGTAGAATTTCTTTTTGAACTTTTTTGTGGTACTATATATCTGACAGGGGCCTTGTATCCAACCCAAAAATCATATTCAACAAGTTTTACATGACTCCGTAGTTCCGTCATTTTTTTGTGGACCCCGGGGCTAATTATGAAACACTTCTTTATTGTGATTCAACTAAACTCATGCGTTTGAGTTAAGCATTACAAATCTTGAAGAGTTCACATCTGAGATTTAATCATGGTATTTTTACTTTCAAACAAGGTGGGATCCAGTCATTGCTGGAAAATTTCTTAATGTCTAACCAGCTGGAGGAGATGTTTGCGTGAATAATTCAATCATTTTGATGGTCTAGTTCTAACTCATTTCTCTTTTTAGGTATCGATGTTCTTGTTGTTATGGTTACAAATGAAGCACAGGCAGAGAGCGTTCTGTATGGACCGGATGGTGCAATCGCAGGTACATTCGGGATTCTTGAAATATACTCTTTATATGGTTGGTCTATCTTTAACTTTTCTTGACATTTTCCTTGAAGCACTTCCTTCTGGAGCATCTATCATTCTTTCTTCAACTGTTTCACCGGCATTTGTGACTCAGTTGGAACGGCGTCTTCAAAGTAAGGCCCTCATTCAGATCCTTTGTAAAAGTAATACTAATGTAACATACTTCAACACTATCATTTGTCCACTTGCACACATATCTTAAAAGTTTTGTCCTGTGTGTTGCACCAACTGCAGTTCATGCACTGGATTCAAACATAGAAAAATAATTAACTATCAATTTTTTATTCAAATTATAAATCCCTTGATATTATAAATTCTTTGAAAAAGTTTACTGAGGTGAAGATAATTTAAAATTAAAAAATTGACCGAAGTTAGGATTGAGTGATATCTGTCATTAGCTTGAAAGACAATGATATAGATCAAAGATTCAAAGTTCTGTTATATTTAAATTTGTTTTAGTGATAAAATAATCAGAAAAGAGAATTTTATTTGAATACATGATAAAAATAGAAGGGGAACTAAGAATATGCATGCAAAAAATGGGTTATGTGATATGCCCTGTCCTGTATACATCTGTAACATTGTCTAGAGAATCCATTGCAATTTTTTGCTCAAGTTTTTTAATAACTTCTTAATTAGTTGTGTACTTTTGTTTATATTACCCAAGTTGTTGTGTTAATGTCTATGTAAATTTTGGCATAGGTGATAAGAAAGATTTAAAATTAGTAGATGCTCCTGTCTCGGGTGGAGTAGCAAGAGCATCGATGGGAACTCTGACGGTGTGAAAGTTACTAATAGTAGAAGAATCTTATGTCCCATGTTTGGTTCCAATGGCTCATGTACAGATTTAATTCTCTCAGATTATGGCTGCCGGTACGGATGAAGCTCTCCAGCATACAGGCTCAGTTCTTTCAGGTACTTCTAGCGATCACTCTAATTTTGGGATTACAAATTCGTCTCGAGTCTTGACTAGTGGCTCACCCCTCACGATCAGATGAAGCCCTTACCATTTTGCTACCACTAACTAAAGTATATCTCCTTGACAGCTTTAAGTGAGAAACTGTATATAATTAAAGGCGGCTGTGGTGCTGGAAGGTAATAGTTGGCTCAAAGTTTCCAATAAAAAGACAAACCCTACTTGCATGGACAAGTCATGTTTGATTTTAGTTATTTCTTCAATATTCTGCTAGTTCTGTGAAGATGGTTAATCAACTGCTCGCTGGGGTACATATAGCATCTTCCGCCGAAGCTATGGCGTTTGGGGCTCGACTAGGTCTCAGCACTAGGAAACTGTTTGACGTTATCACAAACAGTGGAGGAACATCTTGGTATATCCCTTGCTTAACAGTGTCAGTAGCTACTCATTCATCTTTAACTTGTTACTCTGTCTTTGGCTCTGATTCTAATGCCATGTTTAAGTACCCAGGTTGGATCACATGAGTTGGTCACGGTTACATATTTCTATTTTCTAAACGTGTAGTTAGATCTCTTTCTGAGGTCAACTTCTCCCACTCTAGATTATATTTTTCTTCATTTGTTTTAGTGAGGTCTTTTGTCCTCAGGTTTGTCATTTAGGCACCTCAGTCCATAATGAGAACTGCTACGAGCAAAAAATTTAGGGACTTGTGATGTTAAACACCATCAGTTGTCCAAGTTATTTTGCCTAGATAGTTGTTTCATTATTTACATTGTAGATATCGTTCTCTACACAATTGCTAACATATGTATCACCTATGGAACTTAATATTCCTGTAGGATGTTTGAGAATCGTGTTCCGCACATGCTTGACAATGACTACACTCCCCATTCTGCTGTTGATATCTTTGTGAAAGACCTGGTAAGAATGGCTGTTGTAAGAGTTACTGAAGTTAACCTGCTGGCATTTATTGAAAGCATGTTCTGTTCTGTTGCAGGGAATTGTAGCTAAAGAATGCTCAATGCATAAAGTTCCACTTCACGTTGCAACAGCTGCACACCAACTATTTCTTCAAGGTAATGCCAAAATGGTATCTAATACTTCTAAATTTTGTATAACACGGTGCTTTATCATTGTGAAGTTTACGGTCCACTGAAAAATGATTCAGTGAGATTAAACAGGCTCAAATTCTCGAGTGATTGGTAGGCCAGGCTCGCTTTATCTTGTAAAATTACTTATGATAGATTTTGTCTTGAGCAGGGTCAGCCGCAGGGTGGGGTCGAATTGATGATTCTGGTGTGGTTAAGGTATGAAATTAGTAGGCCAAATTGGGATACGAAAATTGCTAGTGGTGTTTACGGCACAACCGATATACATGTTACTTGTTAGATTATGTTATATGTTAGCACCTTTATATATTGTTTTGATCATTGTGTATTTTGTGATATATTAAGCATTCCTGTACAACAGTTATGGTTGATCAGTTTTCATGATACATATTTGATTTCATAGAGTCCGACCTTGTGGTATGCAAAGACGATCGTTATGGGATCCAATCATACTTTGATAATTATAGCCATTTTAATATAATGTTGTGATGTCGTTGGTTGAGGATTCATATGTCTAGCAAATGTCTTGGAAGCTATTGACAGTAAAATTACAGTCAAAACCTCTATATATGTAATCAGAATCAAGTGAATATGTTTCTCCAGGTTTATGAGACACTTACGGGTGTGAAAGTGGAAGGTAAAGCTCTGATTCCTAAGAAAGAGGAAATCCTTCGTTCTCTTCCATCTGAATGGCCTTCTGATCTGACGGATGATATACACAAGCTTAATCATAATAGCTCAAAAGTCTTAGTTGTTCTTGATGATGACCCCACCGGGACACAGACTGTCCATGATATAGAAGTATTAACAGAATGGTAAGATTCAAGAGCTTCATGAGTATGTATGCGACACTATTTCATCTTTATTTCCTATTTCCCTCTACACCACTTGGAAGTGTGAGATAGACACCTGTCAAGGCGTATCATAAATAGAGGACAGCCAGTTAACAAACCCTGATTTTGCTTTAGTTCCCTGTACAAGGGGAACTAAAATTTGGATGTGTACAGTTAAATATTTGTTTCCATACATAAGAGAACAAAGTTAATGTCTACTTTTTCGTTGCAGGAGTGTGGATTCACTTGCTGACCAGTTTAAGAAGAAGCCCGAATGCTTTTTCATCTTGACTAATTCCCGAGCACTAAGTCCAGAGAAGGTAATAGGCTAATACCTGTCGCGACTTTCAGATTTTGTCTTCCATTTACTGATTGAAAATGACATCTGACAGGCTAGTTCACTCATTAAAGAAATATGTTTGAATCTAACTGCGGCATCAAGAACCGTGAAGGATGCTGATTTCACAGTTGTATTGAGAGGTGATTCCACTTTAAGGGGTCATTTTCCACAGGCAAGTATCTCTTACCGGGACAAGATTGGTAGAGCTTTTGGCAAAATTGAAAATCGTTGATCTAGGATTTTTACCAATTCATTATTGTGTTCTAATCACAGGAAGCAGATGCCGCTGTTTCTGTTCTTGGTCAGATGGATGCCTGGATCATATGTCCCTTCTTCTTGCAAGGAGGCCGCTATACTATTGATGATGTACATTATGTGGCGGAATCAGACAGGTAGTTTTAACTTTTAACTCAACAAATTATAGATGATTTTTAAATATCTTTTACATATAATATAACTGGGTCATAGGCTTGTGCCTGCTGGAGACACTGAGTTTGCACGAGATGCCTCATTTGGCTATAAATCTTCAAACCTTTGTGAGGTATCAGACTACCACATAAACGTTGATTGTGTCCCAAGTTCGTTATCTGTTTGAAGTGCAAATCAGTTTCATATTTCAATTTCAGTGGGTGGAAGAGAAAACAGGGGGTCGAATATCTGCTAGCAATGTGACATCTATAAGTATTCAACTCCTAAGGAAAGGTGGGCCGGTTGCTGTTTGTGACGTTCTTTGTAGTTTACCCAAGGTATGTTCTTACTGAAATGAAATTAGATATGAGATGGTAACACCGGAAACCCAATCATAGTGCATTCACACCATCAGGTAAGTTCATACTGATGTTTTGACTGTGGAACAGGGTTCAACATGCGTCGTTAATGCAGCTAGTGACAGAGACATGGCTGTATTTGCTGCTGGAATGATTCAGGTAGGCAGCACCAGACTCATGGTGACCTATGAACTAATCACACTTGCTGGTAACTTTTCTTCACGACCATGACAGGCAGAACAAAGAGGAAAAAGGTTCCTTTGCCGTACAGCTGCTAGTTTTGTCTCTGCGCGCATAGGCATCATTCCAAAAGCTCCAATTCTGCCAAAGGACTTGGGCATAAATAAAGAAAGGAATGGCGCTTTAGTAGTTGTGGGATCATATGTTCCTAAAACTACAAAGCAGGTATGCTGATTTCAAGTATTTGATTTGCATGTTTTTGGTTGTCCTCATCTTGTTGATCATTGATGATTTTGCTATGGTTTCTCATGGAATCACTTGATGAGCAGGTAGAGGAGCTCAGATCTCATTGTAGCCAGGATTTGAAAGTCATTGAGGTTATTCCGCACCTCTTAGTGCTTGCTTGTATTTTCATAGGAAACAATTATCACAAGTGTCATGGCATTGTTTTTATGTTGAAGGAACAAAATGGGTGTATAAGATAGACCCTTATTATCAATTTCATATTAATGAACAGATATCAGTTGTAAAACTTGCCATGAAAACGGAAGAAGAGCGAGAAGACGAAATCAATCAGGCAGCTGTGATGGCGGACAATTTCATCAGGGCTAGCAGAGACACTCTTATAATGACCAGCCGCGAGCTGATCACTGGAAAAAGTAAGTCTCTCGAGTGACCTGTTTGACCGATTAATGATGAGACTGAAAACATGCAACACTGAATGATGTACAATTTTCTGTAGCTTCTTCTGAAAGTCTGGAGATCAATTTCAAAGTAAGCTCTGCTTTGGTTGAAATAGTCCGGAGAATTACGGCAAAACCACGTTATATACTGGCAAAGGTAAAGCTTGTTGGATGTTGTTTCAAAATGCCCCTTATGTGACTGCTTCCCTCTTAACTGTCTCTTACTCTAGGGTGGGATTACTTCATCTGACCTTGCTACAAAGGCACTGGAAGCAAAACGTGCCTTGATTGTTGGACAAGTCCTTGCCGGTGTTCCTCTATGGCAGCTGGGTCCAGAGAGTAGACACCCAGGAGTACCGTACATCGTTTTTCCTGGTATGACTACTATTTTATATGTCATGATCACCTTCCCCCAATCATCCTTTTCTTTTTAAACTTAATTATGATTTATTGTTCACGCATCTAAATCTTTTTATCATAACTCAATAAACTATTACCCTTCAGGAAATGTCGGGGACAAAGATGCACTGGCAACTGTTGTTAAAAGCTGGGCTCGGCTTGAGCGACTCGTCTCAACGAAAGAGCTTCTTCGTGTACGCCTTACATTCTCAAACAATACTTCTGATATTTTTACTTGCTGACTGACTCTATCGTCTGCCCTGAAGCATGCTGAGCAAGGAAAGTATGCTGTTGGTGCTTTTAATGTTTATAATTTGGAGGGCGTTGAGGCAGTTGTTTCTGCTGCTGAAGAAGAACAAAGTCCTGCTATTCTGCAAGTGAGTACATTAGCACATTTATACTATGATCTTTTATTCGTTTGGGGCTAACTAAAGTCTGGCCGCCGCATTTAAACATCGTTAACTCCACTTCAAAACTAGTGAATCAAGAAATCATGGTAGTGCAAGGTATCTGATAACTCCCATGAAAAAGTTAATGAGCACCACGTTACACCACAAACCTTTAATCAGTTATTCTCAAACTCATAAAAAAGACATGATTTGCATTTCATTTTCCTCCCTGCCTTCTCTTTTTGTAAACACATTGACTAATTGTTCAAATGCCACAATTCCAGATCCATCCTAGTGCCTTGAAAGAGGGAGGAATTCCGCTGGTAGCTTGCTGTATTGCTGCTGCAAAGCAATCTCAAGTAAGTGCCTTTAAAAAAGTTAGATAAGAAATATGACATTAAGTACCCAAAATCTCAGAGATTCAAAAATCTGATGAAGTTTGTGGTGGAACTTTAAAGAGAACATTATACCTGCTGACAAACTACAGTATGTAGCTGCAGAACCTTGTACTATCAAATATCTTATGACTTGCACTTAAATAGGTTCCAATAACCGTTCATTTTGACCATGGGAGTTCCAAGAAAGAGCTGTTAGGTGTTCTCGACCTGGTAACTTCTTTTCTTTCTTTGAAAAGACGTGTATAAAAGTTCATATTTACTTTACATAACATGCTGTTTACCATTTAACAATACTACTATATTTCATTTTATAAGGGATTTGATTCGGTGATGATAGACGGCTCACATCTATCTTTCAAAGAAAACATAGAATACACCAAGTACATATCATCATTGGCCCACTCAAAGAATATGATGGTGGAAGCTGAACTTGGAAGATTAGCAGGAACAGAAGATGATTTGACAGTTGAAGAGTATGAAGCTAAGCTTACTGATATTCAGCAGGTTAGTTACTCTCTGATTTCCTGTTGCACGTTTTTGCTGATCTGACTATGGCCGGTGCCATTAAGTACAATACTCCGTCGCTCATTTTTCCCAGGCTCAAGAATTTATCGACCGAACCGATATTGATGCGCTGGCTGTGTGCATCGGAAATGTTCATGGAAAATACCCTGCAACTGGTCCAAATCTCAGACTTGATTTGCTTGAGGTTCATCATGTGCCCTAATCTTTAACGTACTTGTCTGTTACATGGGGTGGTGGTGCTGTTGCTGTTGCTGTTGCTGTTGCTAATATATGTGATCACTTGCAGGGATTGCATGCATTGGCATCCAAAAGTGGAGTATTTTTAGTGCTTCATGGAGCTTCAGGATTATCTGAAGAACTTATAAAGGTACTGGTCTAAATGTAAATCAACTTGAAAACTGTCGTTCATATGCCAAAAGGAAAGACGGTGCTTAACTGTGATTTTTTTTTCTTCTCTAAATGACAATGAACAGAGCTGTATTGCACGAGGTGTTACAAAATTCAACGTGAATACTGAAGTGAGAAGTGCTTACATGGCTTCGCTAAGTGAACCTAAGAAAGATCTAGTACATGTCATGACAGCAGCAAAGCAGGCCATGAAAGTAGTGGTGGCTGAAAAGATGAAACTATTCGGTTCATCTGGAAAAGCATGCTGACTAACCATCCTGAGTATTTTGCTCTGATTTATTTGCTCTCCATTTCCAAAATGATCACTTTATACGCATTTATCAGTTGAAAAACAGACAAAATGCTCCCAATCTCATTCCAATAAAAATCATCTATCAGTATAAAAAAAAATTTAATGATGCTTCCCATTTGTCAACTTGAACCCATGCAAATTCTTCTTTGTAGCTCGGACCTCCATCACAAGAAGCTTCGCATGTGTAAACCTTTAATCAGTTATTCTCAAACCCATGCAACTTGCTGATTCCTCAATTTACCAATGCGTTTATAAAATATATTTACCTTAAAACTTGTTCAGCGCTCTTGCCTTTCCTTACACGCTCCTGAAAAGCATCCCAACTCTTCTCGTTGCTATACTTACCCCGCTGTCATAAGCTCAATAGAAACATCTTATTAGTCTAGACTTGTAAACTTGTCACTTTTATAACATAATTTTGATCATAGCATACCTCTACTGCTTCCATGAATGCATTTGTAAAAGCATCTTCAAGCCCATCATTTGCAACATATGAATCAATTTGATCTTCCTCAATCTGAGCTGAATCAGTGTCATATACACTTTCATCCTCAGTTGGATCATTGTCAGGTTCACTTTCATACTCAACCCGATCATTGTCAGATTCACTTTCATCCTCAATCTGATCATTGTCAGATTCACTTTCAACCTCACCCACTTATATAAATATAATCTCCTTTTCTGGCCATGGGGCATTGCTTGGAGCTGCTGGCATTTCAAGAATCATTCATTCAAAATCAGGTAGCACGCCACACAATTGATTACATATGATTACTGATATTGTCTAGAAGTTGTGAACTGATCAGAATGACGGACATAGTTCTCCAGCTTCCACAAAGTAAACAAGCTAAAATATATCAAGATATATAATATATCTGCGCTCAGTTCAAGTATGGAAGTTGGAAACGGAAAACTTTCACACTGAAATGTCAGAAAAAACATCAACGAATAGGTAAAACAAAATAAACCAGACGCTTCGTTTAAAAGATAAAATCGAGTAGGAAAAAAATGAAGCGAACCAGTAACTCCTAGATGTCATCCTCAAAGAGGGATTTTGTTGCTTGAGCTGGTGTTTCACAAGACATTTAAACGATGTGCAGATAAATACATACAAAAGTGCGATGAAATACTGATTCCTTCTGATACAATTTCTTCTTGTTGACCTAGCAAGAACGCATACTCACTTCACTCATCATCACAACCAGCTCCACACCACCACAATCTCACAAGATACAAAGAGAAGAAGAAGTGCAATTAAATTACCAACCCTGAAGTAAGAACTGCAAGGACCGACCACAAAAATCACACCGTCCAACCACACCTGAGATAACCATAAACCACAATCATACGTCCATAACCAACATCAGAACTCAAAACACACGCACATTTTCATAACCAACCTTGGAGGGAAACTTATGACTTAAAACAGACTCATTCTGTTCAGGCTGTTTAACAAAACCTAAAGTAAGATTTTCACCATCATACTCATATTCATTTTCAGCAATTTCTTCATCAAATTCCAACTGATCCACCATAGCTCCTTACTTTAATCTTCCTATAAAAACCAAAACCAACATAAAGTTTCAACCTTTAT
>JAWWMW010000763.1:146999-162304 GCA_035048345.1 Echeveria elegans
ATAATCTGCGTCTACTGTCAATATATAATAAATGTTATTTCGGGAATTATGTTTTTATCTTGACAGTTTTGCATCTGAATGTGAATTTGAATCGTACAAAATTTAGAGTAATCTTTGGTTAATCTTTTGGGTTTTTAATTGGAAAACATCTGTAAAATATTGGTTTTACCGAAAACCACCCGTAAAATTCGAAATTACCAAGACACGCATTAAAGTACTTTCTTACCGAGAAACATTCAATAAAGAAAATTTCTTTAAAAACACACCCATCGTCGACTAATAATTCATTTTAACTATTAATATTTTGTTTAGAATATAAAAAATAACAAAAAACATTCAAAAACATTCAGAACTAAAAGTCACCCATTTAGTTTTACTTTTAATCAAACGATTATGATATTTAAATATTTTTCTTTAAAATAAATTTAATATTTTAAAACTTCATCAAAATTTTGCATAAAATTTGTTAAAGATACAAAATGAGTGACTATTTAATACTTGTATTGATGTATTTTTTTCATAACTTTTTTGACTTTTTTATTTGTTTTTTGTGATTTTTTCTAAAATATTGAATTTCCCCCACTATTTAATTTACAAAGGTCATAAAAATAGAATAAATAAATTCCAAAATTTTATTAATAAATTCATCAAAACCAATAAAAAAATAATCGCCTATTGTTTTATATATTTGATATAATTATATGCAAAATTTTGACAAAGTTTGAAAGTTAAAATAAAACAACAAATATTTCTAATGTATAATTTTTTATATTTAAAATAATACTAAATGGATGTCTCTTTTATATTAGTCTTTTTAACTTTTGAATTTTTTAAAAAATGTACATTATGTTTTATGAATTATTTCTAAATAAAAGATTACGGTTTTAATAAAATTATTAGCCGATGAGTGGGGTTTTTGTAAGAAAAAAATTTTAATGAGTGATTCTTGGTAAGAAAATATTTTAATGAACATGTTTATGTAATATCAGATTTTACTAGTGACTTTTCGTTAAAAAAACCTAAATTTTTTGATACATTTATGCAAATGCAGACATCGTGAATATCTATTTTGTGGATACAACTCCTTTTGTCGAATCCTACTTCACCAAACCAGACCGTACTTACGACTGGGGCTTCACGTCTCGAGAGGCCTACACGGCCGAGCTACTAGACGATTTGAATGCAGCACTGTATGAGTCTGTAGCCAAGTGGAAGATCGTGGTGGCTCATCATGCTATAAGAAGCATCAGCTACCATGGAGATACCCCAGAGTTAGTAGACCGGCTTTTGCCAATTCTTAGAGCTCATAATGTTGACTTCTACATGAATGGGCATGACCACTGCCTGCAGCATATTAGTGATACTGAAAGGTAATCACTAAGGCAATCCTGCTGAGTTTCAGTAAATGTGTTTTGTTTGTGATATCGGTTAAATAGTTGTTAATTGAACGTGCAGTTCGATACAATTTTTCACGAGTGGCGCTGGATCGAAAGCATGGAGAGGTGACATTAATGGTTTGGACAAACCAGAAGTGATGTTTTTCTATGATGGACAAGGATTCATGTCTGTGAGGCTGAGTATGATACATTCGGAGATAATGGCGTATGATGTGTTTGGGAATGTTTTGCATCGATGGACTGCTTCCAAGGAGCAAAGAGCTTCTTCATCCAGATCTAGTAATCTACACTAATGTATACCTGGTTGATCCAAAATTAATGTCTGCGGAGTCAGTGAGTAACGATGTTAAAACTGTTTGTTTTGAGTTTTGTAGTTGTCCCAATAAGTTGAGTCTAACACATTCCTGCCTGGGTTTTTTTACCCTATCCCCTCAAAATCTTTTTCGAAAATTTCTTCCATTAAATACTATTACCTCGGCGAGACATCTAAAATCGCAACATATCTGAAATGGGATATTTTCTATAAGAGTTTATTTATTTACAGGTGCAAAACTGGTGAACATTGTTTTCTCATGCAAAGGTTTCATAGACCTGTAAGAGGACAGAAGCGACTACCCATTCTGATTTCCCAATGGAATCATGAAACATAACGCTTCCCACCTCAAACACAGAGTTGCTTCTTTCCAGGCCTCTCACATCACATTTGCATTTGGCAACCCATTTTCGGATCATAAGATAAGATTCAGAGTCACTCAAGTCTCAGCCAGTATTTCTGCAAAAAAGAAGAAGAAGAGAGATTATAGTTTCAATTTGGATCAGCAATCTAAAATAAGCACAGTTGGCATGAAAATATCCAAAAGAAAAAAATAAAAAACTGTCCTTGTTCCCAGGATGTGCTACGGATTTGGGTTCTTTGGCTGATCATCTTTCCAACTTTTACTGAGAAAGATTCTGCAACGATTAAACAAAACAAATCAGAATGGTAAAGCTGGGAAACATCTACATTGTTTAGGCAGGGCGAGTCATAGAAAATTAAAAACATACATAAAGTTTCAACCTTTAGGCCTGTTTGGTCGTGGAAAAAAAATGAGAAAAGGAAAAAAAAAATTAAAAATTGAGTGAAAATGATTTGTTTGGTTGTAACGAAAAAAAATAAAAAAATAGACAAAATGAGATTAAATTTTTTCTCAACTTTCTCATGAAAAAATTATTTTTCTTTAAATTTTCTTTTCTCACTTTTTTTACACAACCAAATAGAGCGGGTTACAAACACTAATAAAGAACAAAGCCTAGAAAGTTGTAGAATTCAACTGATTGTAGAATGAAGCAAACTTGATGACTTTGCGGACGCCGGTGGAACGCCCTTAACGAGCTGCAACTGCTAAAAAGGGCTCCACCGCCGCCGCCGAAGTGAACAGAACAGTGTCGTTTTGGGTTTGGCTGTCTCTCGTCAAAGGTAACGGTGGGCCCCTACAACCCAAGCCCAATTGTTGGCCCGTATACCGAAACCATACAAGAACCGGTCGGCTGAACCCGAAACCAGACAATGTAATTCCGGTTTAACCATGGTTGGTTCCAGAAGATACGTCGATAACCTTACTTATCGCGATCATCAATACCAAAACCAAATCTGCAGATAATCCGGCAGAAGATCAAACCAACTGACTACAAAAACGATCTATCATCGAACATCACCAAATTCGATTCAAACCCAAAACCCTCTTTTCTTTACTTAATCATTATCCGATCAGATCAGAAAGTTTCAATCTTTTTTCCACAATGGCCGATCAGACTACTCCAAAACCGCAACTTTTCGATCTCAGCAATGGCCACATGCATGTCAAAATCTCCAATTACGGTGCCACCATCACCTCCTTGTCCGTCCCTGGAAAAGACGGTATATAATTGTACATAAAGTGTGCACCTTTATTGTCATGTGTGATATGTTACATGTTGTTGTTGATGTTCGAGTTTTTTTGGTTTGTTTGATTTTGTAGGGAAATCGGCTGATGTTGTTTTGGGATTTGACACCCTCCAGCCCTACCTGGTATGCCGTTTTTTTTCGCAATCTAATTGGTTTCCGTGGAATTTTGGAAACCTTGTTTTTGTGTAAAATTGTTGAATTTTAACAGTTCCGGCTAATTGTATTGGTGTTTTATGGAATGCATTTTGATGGTCAGAATGGTGAA
The DNA here is from genome assembly GCA_035048345.1 of Echeveria elegans. Taxonomy (NCBI): domain Eukaryota; kingdom Viridiplantae; phylum Streptophyta; class Magnoliopsida; order Saxifragales; family Crassulaceae; genus Echeveria; species Echeveria elegans. The sequence continues at coordinate 150,586 of JAWWMW010000763.1, forward strand.
GCACCTTATTTTGGTTGCATTGTTGGTCGAGTAGCGAATAGGATCAAGAACGGAAAGTTTACATTGGATGGGATTGAGTACTCTTTGCCTCTCAACAAGCCACCGAACAGTTTGCATGGTATGGGATCTTTTTAAAACTGCAGTATGATGTTTAGTATTATGTAGAAACAGCTTTGCAGAGTAATGATATACATTGGAGCAGTCACACCTGGATATGGAATGATATTTGTCAATATTGTGGAATTATTGGATATCGTTCATGGACATCTCATCTTGTAATCAGTTAAATTGTTATTTCTGTGTAATTTTTTCCATTTGTAGTTTTTTCGTTACAAATCTCTGTATATGTGACAAGTAAGATACATTACTGTGTTGCAAGCCTCCCTTTTTTCGTTAAAAATTTGGGAATTTTTGTCATCCAGACTATAATTTTTGTCACTGTTTCTGTTCTTTGAAATGTGGCCATGTAGGTGGTCAGAAGGGCTTCGATAAAAGGATATGGGAAGTTGTTGAACAAAAAACAGGAGACAGCCCGTCCATCACATTCAAATATTATAGCCAAGATGGCGAAGAAGGTATGACCAGCTTTCATTGAGAAACAAACAATCCTCTCGTAAAGTGACTTAGAGTTGAAACAATGCTCGAATGTTTTAAACTCATTATCTCTCTGTCTTGTTCGCAAAAATAGGTTATCCTGGGGCTGTTTCAGTGAGGGCAACATATACACTTATTTCACCAACAACAATGCGGTTGGACATGGAAGCAGTGCCAGAAAATAAAGCCACTCCTATCAACTTAGCGCAGCACACTTACTGGAATCTGGCTGGGCACAACTCTGGCAACATACTGGACCACACCATTCAACTCTTTGCTTCCCACATCACTCCCGTCGACGAAAACACTGTCCCCACCGGTGAAATAATGCCAATCAAAGGCACTCCCTTCGACTTCACAACGGAGAAGAAAATAGGCGCATCCATTCATGAAGTGGGAATCGGGTATGACCATAATTACGTCATCGACATCATTGAAGAAAAATCCGGCCTGAAACATGTTGCAAAACTTAAAGACCCATCAAGCTCAAGAGTCCTTAACTTATGGAGTAATGCTCCTGGCGTTCAATTCTACACAGCTAACTATGTCAACGGAGTAGTTGGCAAGGGTGGAGCGGTATACAACAAACATGCCGGGGTATGCTTGGAAACACAAGGCTTCCCAAATGCGATCAACCAGCCAAACTTTCCGTCCATTGTAGTTAGGCCTGGTGAGAAGTACAAGCATAGCATGCTGTTCGAGTTCTCGACCGAGTGAAAAATATGCAACGGGTCCTAAGAACAGGAATAAAGATTGCTCTTTCTCCTTGCATGACATTTGAGGAAGTGCATTTAGACTATTCACATCAATAATCAAACGTTCGTTTCATAGTTCATGTTGTTCAAAACTGCGTCGTTTCGCAAATTTCCAGGATCTCCAGTCCATATATTTTATAACCTCCGGGATCGTCGCTGACTCCGGCACCGGTCGAATCTACGTCACCGTTCACACTTTCTAACAGCCAAAATCCATCACCGAAACCCCAATGCGTCGCCTCACATTCCTCCTCAGTCTCATCCTCTTCCCTGTTCATATCCACTCGCCACTACGTCCTCGTCCTTCCCAAGACGATCTCAACCCCAACGTACCCTCCTCCGACTGGGATGAAATGGACGCCTCCGATTCAGATCTCAAGTCCGATGCCGAACTCGATCCTGGCTCCTGGACTCCGATCTTCGAGCCAGGCGATCGTCACGGAACCCTAGCGCCTAATTCTTCGTCCGAATATTACCAGGCTGTTTCTAAGATGATATCGGCTGTGAGCTGAGAGGATCTGAATTTGTTTTATGAGGCTTCGGTTTGACATCGAGGCTAATGCTTTGGCTGGTGATCCTCATGCTCAGTCTGTTTTAGGGTTTTTGTATCAGATTGGGATTATGAGGGATAGAGATGGTTCTAAGGCTTTTCTTTTTCATCATTTTGCGGCCACATTGGTAGGGATATAGGTATTGCCATTTTTGATTATGCGGATACAAATTGAGTTGCTGAATAGGTTTTTAGTTTGATTGAAATTGTGTATGGAATTGGTAGGGAAGCATGTTATTTGTGTTTGTGTGTGATTGTAGATGTGTGATGACTGATGAAGCAATTGAATTGTATGTGGAACTGGCAAAGGCGGCTGTGAGCAGTTTCTTGATATCCAAGGACTCACCAGTGATGGAGCCAGTGAGGATTAGAGTAATGGAGCTGAGGAGAATAAGCAGGTGTTAAGGAAGTTTCGTGGGGAGGACGATGAGGATTTTCAGATATTAGAATATCAAGCTCAAAGACGGAATGAATGCAATGTATAGGATTGGAGTTTTTCATTATTTTGGAGTGAGGGGATTGCGCCTGGATCATATTAAAGCGTTGCCATGGTTCTTAAAGGGAGTGCAGAAAGGGGAGTCGAGGTCGATGGAAATGATTGGAGAGTTTTATGCTAGGGGAGTTGGGGTAGAGAGGAACTACACCAAGGCGTATGAATAGCTGAGGTTGGCGTCTAAACTGCGGCTCTATTCTGCTTTTAATGGATTGGGGGTACTTGTGCGTTAAAGGGTATGGAATGGAGAAGAATTACATGAAATTGAGTTACGTAAATCATTGTGCTGACAATTCTGTTTTTCCTTTCCACAGTCGGAATAATAAGATTTTTTTCTCTTTAATTACAGGCAAAGGAGTACTTTGAAATTGCTGCTGAAAACGACGATGCCGGTGGCCATTAAAAATTAGGTTTCATGTATTTCAAAGGTTTTGTAGTGAAGAGAGACGCGCTTATTGCCTGCAAATGCTTCATGACTGCTGCTAATAAGGGACAGCCAAAGGCATTTTACCAGCTAACAAAAATGTTTTACACTTGAATTGCAGAGAAAAAGAATATTCCGATGGTGAGTGAAAAAGTACCTCCGTAATTGTGCATTGCTCTTAAACGGTTATTATATTGGTGGTTGATTGCATACTTTGTCAGTTAAAATAAATATTTAGATTTGTAATGTGATATATTGAAACAATTCATGTTACATACCTTCGGCCAGAAATGGATTCTAATTTTAATGTCTTGCATGTATCCCATGAAGCAATGATAAAAGGGAGTAGCATCTAGCATGTGTTGGCAGCCATAAACACCCTTGATATAATTTTTATTCGGTCAGCAATGTATGGAAATTGATATCCATCCTTTTTATTCTATCATTCGCTTCTGTTCTCATTCTGTGCTGGAACTACAAAAATGTGTATGCTCAGGAGTAATGATTTGAAAATAAATCTAGTTTAGAACTGCAAAAATTGTCATGTTTGCTGCTTCTGGTTGGGAAGGTCAAGCATAAAACCTGCTGGTTTCCTTGATGCTTTGGATCCACTTGTGTGTGTCCAGGCAACTGCTTTGTACAAATTAGTTGCAGAAAGGGAGCCATGGAGTTCCATATCCCGATGGGCGCTGGAGGCTTACTTGAAAGGTAATATTGGCTTGTACTTAAGGATGGCTGAGCGAGGTTATGAGGTGGCTCAAAGCGTATGCTGCTTGGATACTAGACACATATGACATATGGTGGCCAAAATGTTTGTATTGGAGCATCTGGATTTTGCACAGACGCTGAAAGGTATCATCGTGCTCATTCACTCTGTGGCAAGCCTCGGAGCAGGGTAATGAGCATGCCACATTGCTAATCGGCGATGCATATTACTATGTTCGGATTTGTCTCTTATGAATGAATTTGAAATTCATGATTGTTTTTTCTCTCTTGCCTCTTATGTTCCTTTCTCGTTTGATACCATTTCCCAGGGTACCAACTGCCGAGGGAGATTATGTACGTGCTGCTGCACACATGCATGCCAAGTCCCAAGCATATGCAGTGCACAAGCTATGTTTAACCTTGGATATATGCATGAGCATGGGGAAGGACTCCCTCATGATCTTCATCTTGCCAAAGGTTACTATGATGAAGCACTACAACTTGATCCTGCTGCAAAGCTGCCTGTAACGCTTGCTTTATCAAGCTTGTGGGGTAGAAAGAATTATGGTCATAGTATCTTGGTGAGTCATTTTTCTCAACCATCAACCATGTTGCTTTTTGTGAAATTGGCACTTGATAGGAGTCATGTAAAATATGTGAAAGACTTGGATTTTAAACAGTTAAACTTTCTTTTCTTATTGAATACTTGCCAGGTAGAGTTGATAGATTCGCTTTCCAAATTGTATCCAAGAATAGAACGTGGATTCAGAATGTACTATCAGAAGAAGGAAATGCAACGATATTTGCCCTATGTGTTTGCCCTCCTGACTGTCTTATACCTTCGGGAGCGGCAGAGGCGAAATGTAGCTGATGTCGATCCTCCAGAGCAACCCGTACCCGCATTCATCTAGTTACTGGTATGCTATTATTTGCAGCAAGGAAAATCCATAGTAGTTTAGTATGTAAAATTGGTGAGGTTCAACTGTTCAAGTTAATCTTTTGGTTTTTTTGATGTTGAATATAGCCATTGTTAATGTCAGTACTGTCTTCAAGTGTTAAAAGGAGGAGCCACTGGAATCCCTTAGGCTTGGAGTTGGACTTATTCAGCTACGGACATTCAATTTTGTGACTAGTGGCTGCACCAAGTAAGAAATGCAACTTGGATAGTGATATGCATGGCATGCCCTTTATCCTAAGAGTTAATGCAGTCATATTATTGTTCAAGTACCTACCCTACCCTTCAAATCGAGCTCCAATAATTATTCTTAATTTGTTAATGTAATCAATGTCTCTATGTTCATTAAAGTTTAAGTAATTAGCAGCTGCCAGCCTGCCACGAACATTTATATTTGCGGATTAGTTCCATAATGGATGATGTATTTATTTGCCTAATGAAACTCTGGTAAATGGACATCTGCTCTGGGTCCATTCTAGCAAGTCTCATTTTTGCGTGGAATTTTCTTCGTACACGTTTTAATCCTAAACCACTTTGATTCTAACTCCTGCACTTGACTTTTAGGAAAGTGGAAAAGGGAAAGGGGAACATTTACCACCAACCACCGGAAGGATTATGCCATTGCCATCCTCATTTGTTTTAAGCATATCTTACTGTTGCGTGCTCAAGTTTAAACACATTTTAATAATGTCCCATCAAAATAATCTTCAAGAGTTTCAGGAATTGTTTTGGTCTTTTGACATGTAATTTAATGAAATGTAACAGTTTAGGATTTTCTGTTTGTTTCTGTTTTCCACAAGTCCGGTAAGAAATGTTAAAAAAGTGAAGCTTGTTGCTAGAGTTACAACTACCAAGTCAAACATGGCGTACTTAAGATATGTGAGCTAGCCACTCACGGGGGCCTCTTTAAAAACATGGAGGAAGTCTAGCACGACCGGCAACCATCAAAGACGACTTGAGTCGAGGTGGGCTACCATCATCTTTAAGTTTCTAATCTGTGTGCCTTGTCCCAATTTTTTAACTAATCATCTGATCAATATCAACAACTTGTCTCATTTGTTTAATGTGACAGAGCAGACTTGGTTGGATTATTTATTATTCAGCTAAGAAGGTCGTTGATGAAGATGAGGAGTTCATCAAGGGGCAGCTACACTTGACAAATCTTCCTTATATATAAAGAGACTCTTAGTTGAACAAGACAAAGTCACAGTTAAGTTCTGATCCTGATCAACTATCACACCTCTTCTTGAGTTCTTGTTGTTGTTCTTGCTGTTTCCAATGGAGGGTTTAATGGGTTTGCTTAGAATCCGCGTCAAGCGTGGTGTTAATCTTGCTATTCGTGATGTTCGTTCCAGCGATCCTTATGTTGTTATGAGGATGGGCAAACAGGTATCCATCACAACTTTACTCTGGTTTCTTGGATCTATGCTTATCTTGCTTCGTTGGGTTATTTCGATGTTCATACTTCCAACTCGGTGCAATAGCTTAGTGTGATCTTCTTTTAAAGTCCTTTTATACTGTAGTGACTAGCGCGCACACATGCTATAGGATGTTAGTGTTGTATTGGTGTGGCATTTTACTTACATTTTGTTTCATCTTTATGTCTTGCTGCAGAAGTTGAAGACTCGAGTGATTAACAAAGACATCAATCCATTTTGGAATGAGGATTTAACTCTATCTGTTTCCGACCCTAAGCTTCCAATCAAGCTGGTACGTTTCAATTTCGTTCACGAAAAAATTGAAGTAAAATGCTATCGAAATATATGTTCAAAGTGTTTTCTTATAACATATAGCATTTTGATCGATTTTGATCTCAGACAGTGTACGACCATGACACATTCAGCAAAGATGACAAAATGGGAGAAGCTGAGTTTGACATAAGAACATATTTAGAAGCTCTAAAGATGGAACTAAGTGGCCTTCCAAGCGGGACGATTATTTCCAGGATACAACCGAAGAGGAACAATTGTCTATCGGACGAGAGCTGCATTATGTGGCATGATGGTAAAGTTATTCAAGACATGATTCTCAGACTGAGAAATGTGGAATGCGGAGAAGTGGAAATCCAGCTTCAATGGATTAATGTACCTGGTTCGAGAGGAATCAAGGACTGATTGGTATGTTCATGAACTTCTTATTGTTTCGTTGTAGCTTTCGAAGGTTAGTGACTTTGGTTTCAAATGTCTAAGGCAGATGATTGTCGGACAGTATCCTCTTTCACCCAAAACATTTGTATATTGAGAATTCTGTAAGGTGAGGTTTGTTCTTGTGTAATACATGAAATATTGATTTAACCCCCTGTTCGAATTTTGGATTCTAGAAAGGTAAGGAAAAGATAATGAACTGGAAAGTTAAATTTTCCTGTTTGACTTTACTTGTTTCGAATTTCATTGCAAAAATTGAGTAGTCACATTTGTGACTTTACTAGTCGTGACCTGTTCAGATTTGGAATTTCATTGTATGAATTGAGTAGTCACATGTATGTTTTATGATTCTGAAATGTTTCCTAAATTTTGTCGATATTGTTTTTGTTCTCGATTTAAATAACTAAACAAAGATATAATCTCGCATAACTGATACTTCAAGACTAGGTGATAAAATGGATACAACTTGTGATGAAAAAAAAAATGATAGTTTCCGAAAAGTTACACGACCAGCCACTAACACTTTCCATACATAGCTATAGAATCTCCAACTGTTTCGATAAAGAATCTTGCATTGTGTCCGTACCCTATCATGTTCATCAGAATTGATAGAATCGAAAGAATGATCTATCTCATTTTGAACCCTTCATTGCGGCTTCCTTTGCTTGGTCTATTCCTTGCACGAACAGTGAAGTTTTTGTGAGATATTAATGCAAGTATTACAGTGTGCGCGTGTGAGTTAACTAATGTTTTTTTGCAGGTGCAGCGCGCACGACCGTAGGACTAGAAAAGATAATGCTACATGAAAATAAAACTTGATTGGGTCAAAGAAACAAAAGCTTTGCCGCAATTTTCTCTTAGCTGACAAATATGAAATGCTTACCAGACATGGTCTTCTTGGGGAAGATTTCGACTGTAGAGAGGAAACTCAAAGAAAAGAGTTGATTTAAGCCAAGATGGAAACTTCCCGTACACAAATGGAGGGAGCGGAATCAGAGGGCTGAAACATTTAACAAAATAAGACTCCGCAATCTTCAAGGAAACAAACAAATGAAGCAAACAAGAGATTGGATAACAGACCTAGTTTTGCTTTTGTACTGTATGTACCCAGCAATGTTTCCAAATTTCTTGTCAGCAGATTCCTGAAAAGACAAATTTTAAAGAGCTGATAAATTTCTTGCGGCATACATCTAAATGTAGGTCAAGCAGGTCAAAGCAAACCTCCAGCAATGGGATGCCACTGACAAAGAGAAGCAGCAATGTGAGAAAGATAGGCCCAAAGATCACGAGCCACTCAGCTCCTTCTAGAACAGGGGTTGCCGCAACAAATACCCCCCACCATAGAAGCATCTAAACATAATCATCAAACAGTTTCACCAATTTTAAAATTGCACAAAACAGAAACGTTCATCACCTCACAAGTGACTGATTGTTTGTCTTTAGTTTAGTAGTTCCAGACAGTAATCGAGTTAAACTAGTTGATGTTGTTAAGCACCAGTAGCATTGAATCGAAGAAAAGGAAAAACAAACCTCGCCGAAATAGTTGGGATGCCGAGTGTATTTCCATACGCCAACTGCGCACCATTTCCCTCTATTTTCAGGGGAGTTTTTGAAAACCAGCTTTTGCTGGTCAGCTGTTGCTTCAATTGACAAACCTATAAACCACATAATCCAACCAACAATGTCCGCTGCTTGAAGAGGAGACTCTGTGCTACTAGCATTGACAACAGTCACAGGTAAACTCACGGTCCAAACCCAAACCGCCTAAAAGTGACATCACAATAAACATATTAAGCAAAACGATTAATCCAAGTGTTGCTGCCTGCTGGAACGCCTGGGTGGAAGAACTCAAGATAAACCTGGAATATCCAAAAGATAGCCAATTTTCCAAAATTATTCCGCATTTCATCAAAACGTCTGTCCTCTCCCCACTGCAATATTCTGGTAAGAGACAAGACAAGTAAAAAGAGATTTACAATCTTTTCTTGAAATTGCAAGGCTTTCTATTGTACACATATTTTCTGTGGTAGGTCCGTTACTGGGAATCTCATAACCGAAATCATTATGCGTGGTGATAAATACACTCAAAATGATAATAATTGAAACTAAAAAAACGGAAAAAACTGATTTAAAAGGAGAGAAAATGGTTTTGTGAAGATATACTAGCTGATGATCAACATACCTCATTAACAGAAACACAGCCAAACGAAGACCCCATACGACGACAAGCAAACTCAAGACGACCTGAATACGAAGTAAATATCCATTAAGGAAAATTAAGGCACGAAAAAACAAAAATCACAACGAATCATCTCGACATAAACAAAGTATACTGTCTATCACCCATACGTAACAACACGATCTCATATCTTTAACCTAATCCTACTCAAAGAGCAACTTCTCAAATATATATTTTCATTTTCCACATGGAAATTCAAATGCTGCAATGAAGCTTTGAAAAACACGTGCGCTATGTGCACTCCTAACTCAACACAAAATCTATGTGAAATGGGCGGTACATTAGCAACACGATTCCACGAAAGAAAGACAACAAATGCAAATCAATGCTACCTGTCTGAAATGCCACGATCCTTTAAGAACCAAAGTCAAAACAGCGAGAATAATAAAGTTAGTACTACCTGCAAACAAAAACACCCATCTTTAATCCCACATTCATATCCACTAGAAAATCACATTACAGTGACATAGGGCTATCCTACCAGCAAAGTCAGTGACTTTATCAAATTTGAGGAGCGCTGTGATTATAAAGAATGTCAACTGATAGCCCGCCTGCAAACAAACCCATATACCATTTACATAAACGAAGCCCTAGATGAGTTCAAAAACAAAACTTGAAGAACACAACCCACAGTGACAATTGCAGTAAGGGCTAGAAAATGGGAGTCCAGAACTGTTCCCATTCTGGTTGAATTGGATTCAAGTTTCAATCTTTTCTCAATCAAACAATGTAATTTGAGTTTAAAAAGAAGAAGAGAATGGAAATTGGGAATTTGGGAAAGAGGGTATGGTGGTTCGTTTCGTGGCGTTTGTGGTCAGAATATGAACAACGTATCATTCACAAGAACTACACAAAGTACAAAATTGAAAAGTCTCAGATGGAAAATTCTACTATTTATTTACATTTGATTTTCACATCTTCCATTGGAGCTCAATTCATACATTACTTGTCAACTTGTTTGGACCAGATTCGGATCTTTGCGGATTCGGATCAAAATGCTGCAATTTGAAAATTACACAATATTGATATCGGATCAAATGATAACTCATATTAATGTTAAAAAATTAGCAATTTTCTAGAGCGTTATTCGAGGTTTGTTATATTAGAAATTTTGGTATCTATATTTTGGATATTAACAATCACGGTACCTGCAGTACACAAAATATTAATAATTCTAATTCCTAAAATATATATGAAAGTTACCGGCATTGCTAATATCCAAAACATATGGATCGGGATTGTTAAAATGTCAAACCTAAGGTATCACGGGGGAAATTACCCTTAAAAAAATAACCTACATCTCTTATGTAATAAAATAAAAAATATATATAATTCTTTCTTGAGAAAGGTTCAATGAAGACGACTATGTTATCCGAAGACGGAAGAAAATCATCTTAGACGTTGAATTTAATAATTCAATGACTGAGATTATGACACATGTATGAGAGAGAAATAATAAATTAATAATATTATCTATTGCATTAATTATACATTTATTATTTCCCTCTCATACACGTGTCATCATCTCAGCCATTGATTTATTAAATCTAACGACTGAGATGATGTCATTTTGTCCTAAGATAAGATACATGTCCTCATTAAACTTTCCTCTTCTTTTACTCCTTCCGTCATGAAATGTTCTGTACATTTGGTGGTTTGACACAAATATTAAGATTGTAATGATTGTTTGAGTGAGTGAAAAAATAATGTAAAAGTATGAAAGTGAATAGTAAGAAAGTAAGAAAGAGAGTGTATTGAGAGAAAAAATGATTATGTGAGTGATAGAATAATGTAAAAGTAAGAAAATGAATAGTAATAAAGTAAGAAAGAGAGTGTATTGAGAGAGAGAAAAATGAGAAATAATTACTATAAAAGGAAACAGGAAGAACATAAGGGGACACCCAAAAAGGAAAGCAGAAAGAATAAAAGAGGATAGATGGAGTACAACCGGCTTTCTCCTGAGATGCAATGGGGATCAAGTATATGGCATAACCATTATTATTGATATGACAATGGTGACATACAGGCATACAGCTACTTTTCTAACTTCTGCTTGAGGATATGAGTCACTGTGCCTACGGATGAAGTTATGCGTACAGTTCTGTGCGTGCTTAACATTGATGGCTGTGGTTCCCCATATATAATTGGATATTGGATGTCAAACTATTTGGCTTGAGATTTGAGGGGGTGATCTGATCATCCGCTTTGAGTCAAGGCTATCATCTGCACAAATGAAAACGAAATCAATTGATAGACAAATTTATTGATGTTTAAACTTATAATAAACTTTTACCGTCTAACTGAGGTTATTTTCTTAATGCTTGGTTTTGTTTGTAAGGCTTTACTAAAAGGCGGACATTGTATTTGAAATGAGGGAAACTTTAATGTAATTTCTGCTCACATTTTGGGAGAAAAATTATTTCCTGAAAAGAGGTTGAATAAAATTTATACACTTACTGTGGCAAATCCTGTGCAAATAATGCTGAATCCAGGAAAATCAAAGGGTGCCTTGTCGGAAAGAAATAGAGCTGGCAGAGAGCATAGCAAAAGTAATTTAGTGTTCTGGAAATGTGATCATCTTAATTAGATATTTCATTAGAGTCACCTGTCAGTGGAGAGAAAAACAAGGGTGAAACAACATGGGCCAAGGAGCATATTCCGGAAATAACTCACACATGGCTGGGAAAAGACTGTCAGAACTGAGAGCATCGAACACACATACCAAACCTACAGAAACCCAAAGTTTTTGATATGAGATGGGTTTTGGAGTTAACAGAGAACCAAAAAAAGAGAACAATGGATAATTTCTTCTTGTTTATTTAACCATCAGGTAGAGCATATATATACTAAACAAAGGAGT
>JAWWMW010000763.1:162404-178291 GCA_035048345.1 Echeveria elegans
ATTTGATTTTGCGACCACGTGGTCGCTAAGTAACTATATATTTTTTTTAAATAAAAATTGGCGACCACGTGGACGCTAATTTGTCGGTGGAAGCAAATAATAGGGACCACGTGGTCTCTAAGTTATTGTATTTTCTTTTATAAAAATATTAGCGACTAAGTGGTCGCCAATTTACTGTAATTTTTTAAAACTATTTTGATTTTAATTATTATTTTTCAAAATAAGCAAAAAATAATAATATTAGCGACCACCACCAAAATTTTGCACCATAATTAGCGACCATATTGGCGTTGGCAACCACATGGTCGCTACTATTAGCGACCAAAGGAACTTGGCGACCATGTGGTCGCGAAGTAGCGTCCATTACTTGTTGGACGCTAAATCTTGGTCGCTAAAATGGCAGTTTCTTATAGTGCAACACTATTTTGGATCTGAGCTAGTCTGGCGGGAGGTTAGTTTTTCTGTGGTTTTAATTATATTTTCAAACTGTTAATCCATAAACTAAAAAAAATGTTTGTTCAATTTAATTGTAGGTTGGAGCCCAGCCACAAGGTGGTGCACTGGGCTACTCACATCATCACCTCCCAGCCCGATGCTGATGCCTACAGGTTTCAGGACGCAAGTGGAGCGTCTTGAGACCGTTGGTTTGCGTCATGGAGGGTATGTTAATATTTTCTTTTTATTATTTCATGTTCATATTTACTTTATATTTCTCCTAACCTTTTTTTGTTTCAGACGCACTTCTGTTAGGATGAGTCAACAGAAGATATGACCCCCTCAAAGGTCCAGAAGAGGTGGAAGAAGCAGGTAGGGAAACACTACAACGAAATTGTCCATAAGACTGGAGTCGCGCGGAAAAGTCAACCTGGATAGATGATCCTACCTGTACCTGAGGATGGCGTAGTCGAGTACGCCTGAGTATGAGGCATTGCAGCAGCGACATCAGAATCTCCGGCCGTCGCTGCACAACTCGAGGTCCATATCCATGGCCGAGCACCGGCGTCGCATGGTATGTATTAACTTAATAGTTTTCCTTCGATTGTAAACTTTAAATTTAATTATTTAATTAACATTTAATTTCATTTGTAGGAGGCACAACTCGAGAGGCTAGCCACGCCTCATGAGTTGATGGTCCACATTCATGCATGTGCGCCAGACGTACTCAGCTAGTGGATCAGCGTTCACAAGAGATAGCGGTGAGTTGCATAACTTTTAATAGTTTTCATTCTATTATTTTAAAGTTTTTATTCTTTATTTTAATAGTTATTTAACATTTATTAGGACCAGACTCAGGAGATCCTCACCTAGAGGAGCACCAGTCTGAGACGTCGCTATCGTTCCAGGATTCCTGTGATGCTTACTACGATGAGGTCGGCTGGTTTGGCTCGGGCGGGGCAGTTTTTGGAGTTGGAGGAGCAGTACCCAACTTCTTCAATCAGCAGATTTTGACCTCCCAGCGCGAGGCTGGTCGCCCCATCTAGCTAGAGCACCGCAATTATCTGATGTCGCAGGAGTTGGAGCAAGTCAAAAAGCGGTCGGCGGAGATGAACGAGGACGCTAACATAATACAATTATTTTTAAAATACAAATTATATAGCATCCACGTGGACGCTAATATTTTCATTTATGTTTATTTATTTTTGTAAAATTGAAAAATTCAGCGCCCTCATGGACGCTGATTGTTTTTTTTTCTTGATTAAGACAATGCAATGAAACAGCGAGCACAACCGCGGAAAACAAACAACCAAACTGACAAGGCTAAATAAGATCTCTTAAGCACCAAGGAATGGCTGACTGGACATTCCAGCTCCACCCTTCAAGCGCAGCCCTTCTAGCCAAACCATCAGCAGCACCATTAGCTTCTCTTCGCACCAGAGATAGGCCCCAACCCTCTTCATTAGCCAGTGCCAAGGCACAATTCGAATGCCAGTTATTAGCGCCTGTCTGGCCACCACTGGAGCTCTGAATCAAAGAGAACGCCTCCGCACAATCAGTCTCAAAAATACACTCCCTCCTAGCCTCTTTAGATGCCCAGCTAATAGCCATCCAGATAGCTATACCCTCCGCATCAATGCTAGAAGAGATATTATCCTTAAAGCCAGCGGCAGCCCCTACAACCACCCCACCAGAGTCTCTAACAACAAAACCCATCCCCGCTCTTCTCATCACCACATTCAAAGAACCATCACAGTTAATCTTGAGCACCCTACCAACAGGAGCTTTCCAATACAATGCCTTCTCATGTCCAAGAACGGAGAATTTAAAACTAGGGCTATTGAACATGATGACTCTGCTCTTAGCTAAGTTCAAACAATGGATTGGATCCAGCCCTTTCTGACAATTATTCACCAAGTTTCGATTTCGCCAGATCATATAGGCTCCAAAGCATACGAGAGCAAAGTCCTCTGATGAAAGGCTTTTAGAGCAGTACCACAGCCACTCCTGGATAGCTTCAAAGTTATATGCATCCCACCAGAGAGCCAAACACATCCGCTCCCAGAGCGCTCTTGCCCACCAGCATGTAATAAAAGTGTGCTCAGCTGACTCATCTTTAAACCCACAAATCTTACAAATCAGCTCAACTTCAATGACTCTTTTTCTCAACTTCCTAGCAGTTGGCAAGGCATGATGGAACAATCTCCAAGTGAAGAGTTTTACCTTATTCTGGATCCTAATTCTCCAAACCGCACGCCAAAACCACTTGACCATTCCTTTATCCGAGCATTCCCCTTTGTGAGACCACCAGAATTTCCTAATGATTTCAAAAATCCTCTTGTAGACCGATCCAGGAATTTTGAAGCACATCATCGGGTATAAAGGAATCGCCATCAGAATGGATTTGATCAACACCTCTTTTCCAGCAAAAGACAGCAGCTTTTCTTTCTACCCCAAGACTCTTTGCCAGGTGCGCTCAATCAGGTATCTAAATAACTCTGATTTCTTTCGGCCAAATACCAGCGGGAGCCCCAAATACTTAGTATGGACCTGAGTTTGTCTAATCCCAAAAATTCCCATAATATTATTTCTTGTAACCATATCCACATTTTTGCTGAACACCATTTCGGACTTAGCTAAATTAATTTCCTGCCCCGATACACTTTGATACTCCACCAGGATATGATTAAGCAGCCTTGCATTAGCCTCCGAAGCCTTGGAATAGAACATGCTGTCGTCTGCAAAGAACAAATGCGTTACCACTGGAGCTCCTCTACAAATGGCGATTCCATCTAGTCTCTTAGCAACTTGATAATCATCAATCTTCCTTGATAACCATTCCGCACATATGATAAACAAATAAGGGGACAGAGGGTCTCCTTGTCTGAGACCCTTCCTGGGAGTGATCACCTTAGACAGCCTTCCATTCACCTTGATCCTATATCTAACCGAGGATACACACTGCATAATCAGCCGCACCCAGTTTTCTGGAAACCCAAAAGAGCTCAACATCCTATCCAAAAAGCCCCAATCAATTCTGTCATAGGCCTTTGTCATGTCTCTTTTAAGCGAGAAATATCCTTCTTTCTGTTTGTTCCTTGTATGAATGAAGTGAGATGTCTCATGAGCAATTAAATAATTATCAGTAATATTCCTTCCTGGAACAAAAGCACTCTGCTTCTCTGAGATGATATCAGGCATTAAGGTCTTCATTCTATTTACAATAATCTTAGTGATAATCTTACCCGTGACATTGCAAAGCAATATAGGTCTGTAATCATTCAGTCTCTCCGAGCACTTAGTCTTGGGTATCAGAACAATGCTTGTATCATTAATACCCTCCTCAATAATGCCATCATTCATCATACCACAAATTTTCCGGGTGACCACTTGCTTGATAGTAGGCCAGCATTTCTGGAAAAAGATAGCTGAGAATCCATCCGGACCAGGGGCTTTGGTGGGCGCCATTTGGAAGACAGCAACTTGAACTTCAGCTGCTGAGAACGGCTCATTAAGGGCCTCTAAAGCAGCATCTAAAATCCTCGATCTGATGTGATTGAACTGATAACTACTACTCCCAAACACACAGCTAGCCGCAGAGTTGTATAGCCCTCTGAAGTGTTCCTCTGCCTCACGGAGCAAAGTGATCTGACGAAATAGAGGGAGTGTGCGTAACCTGAGCTGAAGGGTAACGGTCTCTCCAAGTCTGCGTGGCAAAAGCTCTATCCAAGCGCGCTTTAATTTCCATCCTCCCTGTCCTTCTATTTGAAAAAGTAAAAGGGTTGCCTTGAAAACCTAAATCAATAAGGCCGCAATCCGAAATAGCTTCCCTAAAATTCCTCATCTGCCATTCCCCTCTAACCCTCCTGCCACTAACCTCCCACGAAAAACAGACCTCATTAAAGTCTCCAAAAACCAGCCAATGCAGATTAGATTGCCTATGAAGAGTTCTTAGGAGGTTCCACGAAGACTTCCTAGCACCCGTGTAAGGGCTTCCGTGAAACATAGTAATTCGTTGAGGCTCCTCATCCTCCCAATTAGCATCAACATGACACTCCGAGTAACTGAGAATATGAACCGCAGTATCCTCCTTCCACCACAAAGCCATCCCTCCTATTCCATTCCTATCCACAATCATACCATTCCTAAATCCCAAACGATTCTGAATCCTTTTTAATCTAGTAGCATCGATCTTCGTCTCAAAGAGACCGATGATACTGGGTCTTTTAACTCTTACCATATCGGCAAGCTCACGAACTGACCGGGGCTTACCTAGGCCCCGACAGTTCCAGACGAAGATCCTCATTGCTTCCGGCGGAGGTGCTCCGCACACTCCGCCTCATCATTAGTGTTCTGGTTGCAAGCATCCACCCCCTTCTGCGCCTCATCTTCCGTCTCTATCATGCCATTCATTGGTCCCCTTATTCCTCCTTCGTCTAACCTTTTCCTCTTTCCGATAACCCCTCCTTCCTCAATCGTCTCCTCCGACTCTCGCTTCCTCTGGGCCTTCTTCCTGTTGACCACCATAAAATTTTCAGGCCCAGTTATACAGCCCACCACATCAACCCCTTTCCCTCGCTCTGTTAGTCCAGGCCCACTAACTTTAAACACCTGCCTGAGCGCGCCCCTTTCCATATTCGTCTCTTCCTGAAGTCCCGCTTTCATCATATAGCCATTATCATGTTCCGTTGACCTCTTTTCTCCAATTTCCATAGCACTCTTCCCCATATCTAGAAGCGGGCGCTCCTCCTTGTCTTTTTCCTTTTCATGAATAACAGTGTCAATGCTCATCGGGGTCTGCGCCGTCGGATCATCCTGACCATCTTCCAACGCTCTGTTTTCACTCCATTCCAGAATGTACTCCGACCGGTCTTCTGCCTTCAGCCAACCACCAAAGTCGGAGCCCATGTCCTCCGACACTTGTGTACACGATCTGGTATCATGAGTTAGAACTCCACATTTATAACAACATTAGGCAGTCTTTCATATTTGAGGCTAACCCAGATAGGTTTCCTTTCTCTGCGCTCCAAGAAAAAACCAGCCAGAATAGGTTTATTGACTTCAATTTCAATACGATATCTCATGTATTCTTTTCCATAGGCCGACTTCCTAAGCTTTCCATTGCTTTTGTGCTCCTTAATTTTGCCAAGACGCTCCACGACTTCTCTTGCCGAGTCATCTTTCCTTAGCTCAAAAGGCAGCCCAAACAATTGCACAAAGATATTGATTTTTGTGTTGTTAAAGTCCTCCGCCGTCATTCCTTCTTCCCATTTTTGAAGGATTAAGGCTTCACCTTCAAAAGACCATGGTCCTCCCTCCATGACCTTGTCCCTATCCCTTTCAGACTTGAAGTTTATGAGCAGAGTATTATTTTCAACTTTCTGAAATGTTGGCTGCTCCTCCACATTCCATATCCCAGCTAGTATATCCGTTAGGATCTTCTTCTTTAATGGTCTACCTGAGGCCCTCTTGAGTAATACTGCGTTTTCCATCCTATGCACTGCTTCCTCCCAGTGGTCATTTTTTAGGGAAATAACCATCTTCTTCCTTAGTTTCTGAATCAGCTTGTCTACCTTGCTAGCCCCCTGGTCCATCGATCTTGAATAGAATGCCTTAGTCGAATGATATTGAATTTCAATTAAGCTATGAGCTAATTGAATAATAAGATCCCCGTTATTTGCAATAAATCGTCAGCCCCGTTATCTCAAACGTCGCCAACGCCGACACCGTCACCGGTCAAATCTCCACGCTCTCTGTCACCCCAAATCCACCACGAAACCCTAATGCGTCACCTCATATTCCTCCTCACTCTCATCCTCCTTCCTTTCTCCATCTCCGCTCGCAGCTACGTCCTCGTCCTCTCCCAAGATGATCTCAACCCCAACGCCGCCGCCTCCGACGAATCCTCCGACTGGGATGACCTCGACGCGTCCGATTTAGACCTCAAATCCGACGCTGAACTCGATCCTGGCTCCTGGACTCCGATCTTTGAGCCAGACGACCATCAGGGAACCCTAGCGCTTAATTCTTCTTCCAAATACTACTCTGCTGTTTCGAAGTTGATATCTTCTGTAAACAGAGGAGATCCGAATCTGTTGTATGATGGTTCGGTTGAAATTGAGGCTAATGCTTTGGCTGGTGATCCTCATGCTCAGTCGGTTTTAGGGGTTTTGTATCAGTTTGGGATTATGAGGGATAGAGATGGTGCTAAGGCTTTTCTGTTTCATCATTTTGCGGCTGAAGGCGGAAACATGCAGTCTAAGATGGTTAAGGCTTATACTTACTTTAGACAAGATGTAGGTATTGCCAAATTTAGCTATGCAGATAAAAATCGCATTCTGTTTAGGTTTTTAATACATTTAAAGTTGTGTATGGAATTGGTATGAAGCGTGTTAATTGTGTTGTGTGTGATTGTAGATGTATGGTGAAGCAGTTGAATTGTATTCTGAACTGGCGAAGGCAGCTGTGAGTAGTTTCTTAATATCGAAGGACTCACCAGTGATGGAGCCAGTGAGGATTAGTAACAGAGCTGAGGAGAATAAGCAGGTGTTAAGGAAGTTTCGTGGGGAGGATGATGAGGATTTTCAGATATTGGAATACCAAGCTCAAAGAGGGAATGCTGATGCAATGTACAGGGTTGGAGTGTTTCATTATTTTGGACTGAGAGGTTTGCGTCGAGATCATCGTAAAGCATTGTCGTGGTTCTTGAAGGCAGTGGAGAAAGGGGAGTCGAGGGCGATGGAAATGATTGGAGAGTTTTATGCTAGGGGAGTTGGGGTTGAGAGGAACTACACCATGGCATTTGAATGGCTGAGGTTGGCGTCTAAACTGCAGCTCTATTCTGCTTTTAATGGATTGGGGTACTTATACCTTAAAGGGCACGGAGTGGAAAAGAATTACACGAAAGTGAGTTCCATAAATAATTTTCCAGACAATTATGTTTCTTTTTCTTTCTTTTACGCAGTATGAACAATTGGATTTTTTTAATCTATAGGCAAAGGAGTACTTTGAAATTGCTGCTGAAAATGATGATGCTGGTGGGCATTACAACCTAGGTTTCATGTATTTCAAAGGTTTTGGAGTTAAGAGAGATGTCCTTATTGCATGCAAATGCTTCATGACAGCCGCAAACAAAGGACAGTCAAAGGCTTTTTACCAGCTAGCAAAAATGTTCCACAGTGGAATCGCAGTGAAAAAGAATATTCCCATGGTGAGTGAAAAAATACCTCCATGGCTGTGACTTTTCTCTTATTCATACTATTTAGGCTGCATACCTTCTGCCAGAACTTGATTCTAATTTGAATTTCTTGCATCTATATCTTGAGAAATGATAAAAAAGGAAGAATTTATCATGTTTTGCTGGCCATACAAACTCTTGATATAGGTTTTATTCGTTCAGCAATGTATAGGATTGGATATCAGCCTTTTTACGATAATGTACTTGCTCAGGGGTAATGATTTGATTATAAATTTAGTTTAAAGAGAAAAAGTTTTCATATTGGTTGCTTCTGTTTGGGAAGGACAAATGTAAACATGTTGTTTTCCTTGATGCGTTGGGTCCACTTTTGCCCAGGCAACTGCTCTGTACAAATTGGTTGCAGAAAGGGGGCCTTGGAGTTCCGTGTCTCGATGGGCGCTGGAGGCTTACTTGAAAGGTGATATTGCAAAGGCATTTTTCTTGTACTCAAGGATGGCTGAACAAGGTTATGAGGTGGCTCAAAGCAACGCTGCTTGGATACTAGACACATATGGTGGCCAAAATGTTTGTATTGGAGCATCGGGATTTTGCACAGACGCAGAAAGGTATCAGCGTGCCCATTCACTCTGGTGGCAAGCCTCGGAGCAGGGTAATGAGCATGCTGCATTGTTAATTGGCGATGCATATTACTATGGTCGGGTATGCCTCTTATGAATGAACTTCAAATTCGTGATTTGTCTTTTATTCTGGATCGTATGTTCCGTTCTCATTTGATATTGTTTCCCAGGGTACCGAGAGAGATTATATTCGTGCAGCTGATGCATACATGCATGCCAAGTCCCAAGCAAATGCACAAGCTATGTTCAATCTCGGATACATGCATGAGCATGGGGAAGGACTCCCACACGATCTTCATCTTGCCAAACGTTACTATGATGAAGCGCTACAACTTGATCCTGCTGCAAAGCTGCCTGTAAAACTTGCTTTATCAAGCTTGTGGGTCAGAACGAACTACGGTAACAGCTTCTTGGTGAGTCGTCTTTTTCAACCACGGTGGTGTGAAATTGTCAGGAGTGGTAGTGTGGTACCGAATATCTTAAAGACTTGGAACTAATATTATTTTTTCTTTTCCTTGAATACTTGCCAGGTAGAGTTTATAGATTCGCTTCCTGAATTGTATCCGAGAATAGAAGCATGGATTCAGAACGTACTATTAGAAGAAGGAAATGCAACGATACTTGCACTATGTGTTTGCCTCCTGACTGTCCTATACCTTCGGGAGCGGCAGAGGAGAAATGCCGCTGATGTCGTTCTTCCACAACCACCTAATGAGCAACCCATGCCCGCCTTCATCTAGTTAATGGTAAGCAATATTTTGCAGCAAGGAAAATTCAGATTTACATAGTGGTGTAATATGCACAAATGGTGAGATTCAACCGTTGAAGTAATCTTTGGTTTCATATTTTTATGTTGACCTTAGCCGTTGTCAATCAATACTTTGTAGATTAGATTTAAGGAAGAAAAAAAATAAACAACTTGGTCCCATTCTAACGTTGAATTTTCTTTGTACACGTTTTAATCATAAGCCAGCTTGGTTTTTATGACTACAACACTTCGCGAATGTGAAAAGTGGAATGCTTCATTCAACAGTTGGAAGGATTATGCTGTGCTTACGATTATCCAATATATGTATCTTTAATAAGCAGTTAATCATTAAATTACATGTTGATGAGACATTTGATCAATGTAAATGGAGTTTGTTTTACTCTATAATGTATTAGTTAGTACTAATCTAATTGATGCAGGTATTCGTAACCTTGGACATTTAATGGCTTTTTGATAATAATGTCCCATCAAATTTACCAAAAAAAAAAAATACTTTCAGGCAGCCTTTTGATGTTTTGATTCTACATTGCGATTTTCATGAATTTTTGTTAAGTGCCAACAGGATTTGTTGTTCATTTTGTGTTCCTAAATTCTTGTAAGATCTCATAGCAGTACTGGTATACCGGATCTCATAAGAACTCCGCAGAACAGTACCAGAATGAGTGATCGCCTAAGAAGTCCTGCGGTAAGTTTCCATAAGTAAACAAAAAATTCTTGTAAGATCTGTCAAAAAGTGAAACAAGAGACAAAGTCAAACGTGTGCCCTGCCCTGATCCATTTTTTTTAAACTAATAATCTGAGCAATATCAACAACTTGTCTCATTTGTTTAATGAGACAGAGCAGACTTGGTTGGAATAAATTATTATTCATCGAAGAAGAAGAAGAGTTCATTAGAGGGAGGCTGCACTCACCTATTTTATATATAAAGAGTCTTTCAGTTTAAGAAGACAAAAAGTCATAAATAACTAATAAGTTTCTTCATTTTCTTCTTCCTCTTGTTGTTTCCAATGGAGGGTTTAATGGGTTTGCTTAGAATCCGCGTCAAGCGTGGTATTAACCTCGCCATTCGTGATGTTCGTAGCAGCGATCCTTACGTTGTTATCAAGATGGGCAAACAGGTATCTATCACAACTCGATCTTGTATTGTATTGTATTGTATTGTATTGTATTGTATTGTATCGTATCGTATCGTATTGTGTCACTTTACTCTTGTGTTTCTTGGATCTATGCTTATCTTGCTTGGTTGAGTTATTTTCGTGTCACATTTTTCTTACATTTTGTTTCATCTTTATTATGTCTTACTGCAGAAGCTGAAGACTCGTGTAATTAGCAAAGACATCAATCCATTATGGAATGAGGATTTAACTCTATCTGTTGCTGACCCTAAGCTTCCTATCAAGTTGGTATGTTTCAATTTGATTGACGAAAAATTTGAGAAAATGATTTTGTTAAAATAAATTGCTAACTGCATTTTCATTGATTTTGATTTCAGACCGTTTACGACCATGACACATTCAGCAAAGACGACAAAATGGGAGAAGCCGAAGTTGACATAACAACATATCTAGAAGCTCTAAAGATGGAATTAAGTGGCCTTCCAAGCGGCACGATTATTTCCAGGATACAACCGAACAGGAACAACTGTCTATCGGACGAGAGCTGCATTATATGGCATGAAGGTAAAATTGTTCAAGACATGATCCTCAGACTGAAAAATGTAGAATGTGGAGAAGTTGAAATTCAGCTTCAATGGATTAATGTACCTGGCTCGAGAGGAATCAAGTAGAGCCCATTGGAAGGTTAGTTAATTAAATATGTGTGATATTTGACGCCCCCCACTTCATTTTGGTGTCATATGTTGAATGCAGATTAACTGTTATTTCTCGATTTGGGCTGTTTATGTGATGTAAAACCATGTTTGTAAATTTTTATGGATACATTTAGTATAAAAATATGCTATAAGTGGTGATCCCGTCGTCCCGACGAAAACTGTTTCTCTGTTAATTTTTAATTTAGTTGAAATGGTTTAGTTAGGTGATAGGGATTTAGTTAGATGTTGTTGGTAAATGTATGGTTTGTTATTTAGATATTTAGTTGAAATGATTTAGTTAGGTGATAGAGATTTAGTTAGATGTTGTTGGTAAATGTATGAATTCAATTAGATGTTGTTGGTAAATGTATGGTTTGTTAGTTAGATATTCTATATAGATAGATATAGTCATCAATTAAGGCACGAGCTTTTTCAATTGGCAACTCAACTCCACCTAGAGTTCAAAGTCATCGAAATAACAACTCCACAACTTCTTCACCCCGTGAGATGGAACATATTTCCGCGCTCCGAGAGATGGACGGGAAGAATGAAAAACTCCAACAAGAGAGAATAGAAAAAAATGAAATAATAAATTCGTGAGAACCCTAACACTAAGGTTTTCATAACAGAATTCTTACCAATAGTATCTATTTGTTAATATACCACATCTAAAAGTGAGTGCAAGAAAGTTAGTTTGATAAGCATATCCTTCAACTCATATATCACCAATATGCCATGATTGTTCATTGAAAACTCGTGAGTTGTGGTGATCAAGGGATTTTGGTGGTGTGTGACGTTAGAGTCGCTTGACCCTACATCATAAAAAGACGATAAGAAACTACAAATATTTTTGAAGAACATTCCATTCAACAACAGCCATAAGCACAGGAGATACTCAGTCACAACGACTGTTTCACATCTGACTCAACTAAGGAATAGCTAGAGGGTTATTCCAGCTCCATTTTTCAGTCTTTGCCTTCTTAGCTAATACATCAGCACAACCATTAGCCTCTCGGACGACCAAGTTGATAGACCCATTGGGTGTTGAAGCAACAAAGCGACGACAGTAGTCCACCAAAAATTCACATTCCATCAAGTGGCCTTTATCTTGAAGAGTGGCCTATTCCAATAAGCTAGCGCCCACCAACAATATAGAATTGTAAGTGCTGTAGATTCTGCCCAAAATCCACAGACAGGACAAGCATAGTGATGTTTTGCAACCTCTTCGTCTAAGGTTAGCAGCGGACAGTAGAAAGTCACGATACACTCTCCACGCAAATACCTTAATCTTGGGAGGAATGAACAGTTTCCACAGTTGTTTCCAAAATGATGAAAATGTCTCTTATCTGCCTGCTCCCTCCTTCAATTTTGTATTCACCAACTCAACATCATTTTCAAGTTTTTAAACTACAAGTTTTTTTTGAAGAATAAACTACAAGTTAAACATCACAAATAACATAACACTGGTGGTTGTATAGAAGGCGTTGAAAGTGCTCAAATGAATCATTAGCATATACTAACTACTATCACTGTTAAATTTATTTGCAAACATATGTGTAATGCTCTCAAGATTAATAGTAATTAATAAATCAATCATAGGTAGTAAATGCAACTTGTGATGAAAAAAAAAAGGTAGTTTCAGAAAATTACATGACCAGCTAACTAACTTTCCACACAGAATCTCCAACTGCTTCAATAAGAAGCTTGCGTTGTGGCTGTACCCTATCTCGTTCACTAGAATTGGAGAATTGAAAGAACGAGCTAGCTCAGTTTGGACCCACCGTGGCCTCCTCCGCTTGGTCTATTCCTTGCACGAATGGTAAAAATTTTGTGAGAATTTAATACAAGTATAATACAGCATGTGCGTGCAACTTAACTCTTGTTGTTTTGCAGCTGCACGGAAAACTACTCTTGGGCTAGATAAAATCAAGCTTGATTGGGTCAAAAAAGAAGAAGCCTTGCCACACGTTTTGCTAAGCTGACGAATATGAAACGCTTACCAGACATGGTCTTCTTGGGGAAGATTTCGACTGTAGAGAGGAAACTCAAATAAAAGAGTGGCTTTAAGCCAAGATGGCAACTTCCCATACACAGATGTAGGGAGCGGAATCAGAGGGCTGAAACATTAACAACAAATAAGACTCTACAATCTTAAAGTAAACAAAAACGATATGCACTATAACAGGAAAAAACTTAATAAAAGTGAGGACGACAGACCTAGTTTTGCTTTTGTATTGCCTGTATCCAGCAATGTTTCCAAACTTCTTGTCAGCAGATTCCTGAAAAGACACGAAATTTAAAGAGCTTCAACAAAATTTTGAGGACGTGAAAGTGAGTTTTACGGCATACATCTAATGGAAGTCAAGCAGGTCAAAAGCAAACCTCCAGCAATGGGATGCCGCTGACAAAGAGAAGCAGCAATGTGAGAAAGATTGGCCCAAAGATCACGAGCCACTCAGCTCCTTCTAGAACAGGTGTTGCCGCAACAAATACTCCCCACCATAAAAGCATCTGAATGTAACCATCAAACAGTTTCACCACTTTATAGTTGCACAAAACAGAAAAATTCATTACCTCGTAACTCACAAGTAAGTGCCAGCAGCATTTAGTTAAATGGAAGGAAAAACAAACCTCGCCGAAATAGTTGGGATGGCGAGTGTATTTCCATACGCCAACCGCACACCATTTCCCTCGATTTTCAGGGGAGTTTTTAAATACTAACTTTTGCTGATCGGCCGTTGCTTCTATTGACAAACCAACAAACCACATAATCCAACCAATAATGTCCGCAGCTTGAAGAGAAGGCTCTCTACTACTAGCATTGACAACAGTCACAGGTAAGCTCACGGTCCAGACCCAAACCGCCTGAAAGTCATGTAATAAACATATTAAGCACAAATGCAAATCCAAGTGTTGCTAGAACGCTTGTGCGGAAGAACACAAATACACAATATAAACCTGGAATATCCAAAATACAGCTAACTTTCCAAAATTATTCCGCATTTCATCAAAACGTCTGTCTTCTCCCCACTGCAAAATCCTGGTAACAGACGAATAAAAAAAATTCTTCCTTGGAATTACAAGGCTGTATGTATCTATTTTAAACATATTTTCTGTGGTCAGCCCGTTATGGGAATCTCATCACCAAGTTTGTTATGACTAGTATCATGCTACACTATAAAAGATAATATCGTAAACTATGATACCAGAAAAAACTTACTAAAAAAGAGACACAAAATGGTTTTCGGAAGATATACTAGCTCAGGATCAACATACCTCATTAACAGAAACACAGCCAAACGAAGACCCCATACGACCACAAGCAAACTCAAGACGACCTGAATATGCAAACAGGTATCCATCAAGGAAAATTTACACACCGGAAGAAAAAAGCATGACGAATAATTCTGACATAAATAAAGTATACAGTATATCACCCAGACGTCACATCATGATCCAATATCTATAACATGCTCCTAATCAAGGCAACTTATAAGAAATGTCACCGATGGCAATTCAAATGCCACAATGAAGCTTGGAAATGTTAACGAATTGGGTATTGCATTAGCAACACAAACAACAAAAGAAATGAATCATAAATCATATAACAAATGCTAATCAATGCTACCTGTCTGAAATGCCACGATCCTTTAAGAACCAAAGTCAATACAGCAAGTATAATAAAGTTTGTACTACCTGCAAACAAAAGCATCAATCTTTAATCCCCATAATTCATCTCCACAAAAAATCATAATACACAATAAAATGGAATTATCCTACCAGCAAAGTCGGTGACTTTATCGAATTTCAAGAGCGCGGTGATTATAAAGAATGCCAACTGATATCCCACCTGCACAAAAAAACAGATACCATTAACATAATTGAAACCCTAGATGAGTTCAAAAATCGAACTTGGTGAAGAACGCAGCTCACAGTGACAATTGCAGTTAGGACTAGAAAATGGGAGTCCAGAACTGTTCCCATTTTGGTGGATGGATTGGATACAAGTTTCAATCTTTACGAAGATGAAGAAGACAACGTCGATTTGATTTAGGTGGATGGAATTTGGGAAGGAGAGTATGAGGGGGTTCGTTTCGTGGAGTTTGTGGTCGGAATATGAACAACGTAGTGATTAGTAGTGCTAGACAAATCCAATATCGAAAAGTCTCGGATGGGAAATTCTACTATTCTTTACCTTTGATTTTCGCATCTTCTTCGCGGATCAAAACATAAATCACTTGTTAACTTGTTTCGACCAAAATTAGATATTGCTTCTGGAGGAAGGGTTTTTGGAGATCATATATTAATTAAAGATAGAAGAATATAATTTTATTAGTTGGATTTAATAAATGCAGTGTCTGAGATTATGACACGTGTACGGTGTATGAGAGAGAAAATATTAATTAATAATATTATTCATTGCATTTATTATTTCTCTCTCATACAAGTGTCATAATCTCACCCATTACATTCGTTAAATCCAACAGTTTGTATAATGTCATTATGTCCTCAGATAATATACTTGTCTGTAATAAACTTTTCTCTGCTTCTGTATGTTCTTTTATGTTTAATAATCTTAAAGAGATTTAATGATACTTAAAGAAGATTTAAAAAGTGTTATAAGGAAGGAAAATTGGTTTTTCTATTCACCTAATGACTCTCAACCTACCTAGTCCTCTACAATTTTTTTGGCATGCGGACAAAGCAATTAGGATGACAATTTGACCCGCGCCGCCCTGCCCTGCCCCGCAAGCCAAATGGGGTAGGTCAAATTCAGACAAATTTTGACCTACCCTGCCCCGCGGCAAGTCCAATTCATCTCATCGCCCTGCCCTGCCCCTCCCCCGCGCATGACCCGCGCTTCGCCCCGCGACCTGCACCTCGCCCCGCGCCTCAATGTTGATTAGTTGTTATATGATACCAATTCAAAAATTCATTGTTAATTTGTTACAAGTCTGTTTTAGATGTTCTATATACCATTTATAAAGTTGATTCAATTATCTACAAATCACTAGCTGATGTCAATTTTAAATTCTTAACAAAAGATAATCGAAATC
>JAWWMW010000763.1:198707-215140 GCA_035048345.1 Echeveria elegans
TTAGTTAGATGTTGTTAGTAAATGTATGAATTTAGTTAGATGTTGTTGGTAAATGTATGATTTGTTAGTTAGATATTTAGTTAGAATGGTTTAGTTAGGTGATATGATTTAGTTAGATGTTGTTGGTAAATGTATGAATTTACTAAGATATTCTTTTATATAGATGTGTAACATCTTTTAGCGACGAAAAAAGAATAATTAAAAATAAAAAAGTGATTGATAAATGTATGGTGATGGATGATAAACTATTATATATATAGATTCACTTAATTTTTTATTATTTTTACATACATTAAATAAATTAATCTAAAGCTATATTCTTTTGCGGTCCGGAGCGAAATACGAAACCTCATATTTTGAGGACCGCATATCGATCCACATCGGTTGCGGTCTGGACCGAGTCGCATGTTTCGGTCAAATTACCCTCAATTTTCCATACGAATCCTCACCATCACGGACTCAAGGTGACCTCATGCAATCGCCTTCGTGCTCCCGGACGAGAACGACGAGAGGGATCCGACGCCGAATTACACAACTCCACGGCCAGTTTACTGGAGTTGTGCAGCCATGTACGGCGGAGGTCAGTCTCTCTTCAAACCCTCTTTGGACTCGCTTATCCTATTCCAAGCAGTTATTATACCGTTTTTGTGCGTCTTTTTTTAGATGAAGTGTCTGCTATCGTTGTCGACTTGGGTTCGCATACCTGCAAGGCTGGTTACACCGGAGAATATGCTCCTAAAGCCGTCTTTTCATCATTTTTTTTGGTTTTCTCTTACAGTGAAATCGGCATTGCTTGGGTGAAGGTGTAGTTTTGTTTTACTATAATGTCACATTATGAACTGCTGCAGTGATTAGTTTTTGTTTGTTTGTTTTGTTTTTTGTTTCCCTTGCGACCTTCTCGAAGAATACATGAGGATAACAAGTCGAGTGATCAGTAGCTTAGTTCTGGAGTAATACAAAGGTTGTGTATGCACTGCAATTTATGCGATACAGTAAGATGGTTGTTTTTGTACAGTCCTTATGCTGAGTGAGATACCTTGTTTGTTACACTAATGTAAATTCTGGTGGTACTGGTACTATTGAGCAAGTAAACACTCAGAATAAGTTTTCCTTACACGGCACGTAAAAGTACAAATTGAGTATCCAGAAGTTCTTTCACTGCTGATACTTTAAAATTTAGAGAACTTGAAAATTAACTTTAACTAGAAGTACAACCATAAAAGCATAGCTGGCTGCTAGAACTAAGAAAATCAGTCTTTTTGTTTAATTTCTGCCATATCTGGTATAATCTAAGTTTTAACCCGTGTGTTGTGTAGTTAATATGAAAAATGGTGCATCATGTGTCTGAATTGAAGCATTTGACACTTCATATAAACTAGGTCTTCTCCTTGCAGAAAAATCATATTCAATATTCCGATGACATCGTATGAGCTTCCTGATGGGCAGTAAGTTACAAGGATGATATTTTAACATCTATTTCTTCTTGGTTCTGAAGCTTGTCTGCATCCTTTATCTTTGTGCAAAGCGGCTTCCAACTACTGCTTCACATTTGGAAAATTAATGCAGGACAATAGAAATTGGAGCTGATAGGTTCAAGATTCCAGATATTTTGTTCAACCCATCATTGGTTCAGGTCAGCAGTTAAAACAGTAAATTATTTGTTTATGTAAACATCCTACTGACCTTCTTTGCAAAGATGAGTGATGTATACTTCTACATTTTTCCTTACCGTCATATGAGTTACTCTTTAACAAGTCAGTAGATGTTATGTTTGAATCATAAAAACTGGTTTACGTTACATTCTCTCATGGTTTTGCTTCTGAACTGTAGACAATTCCTGGCATGGAAAATGTGGCAGAGATATCCCATTCCGTTCGTGGCGTGCCGCAAATGGTACAATATGACTGCATCAGCTATTTCTCTGTCTATTAATTGTGTGTCTGATGTAGCACTTTTTCTATTGGTTCGCTCTGGATTTTTATAGGTCATGGAGAGCATCAGTAAGTGTGATGTGGACATTCGTAGGGAACTATATAGTAGCATATTAGTAAGACACATAGGATTCTTAGATCACAAGTAAGCCATGTAAAGCATTCTTGGTTGTGCTTTGCTGATCCAGATAATTTGTTCCGTAGCTTGCTGGTGGTACCACATCAATGCAACAGCTGAAAGAGCGGCTTGAGAAAGATTTGGTGGAGGTATGATATTGCATTGACTTATTATGAACTTACATTTCACCCATCTAGTCAAGGGCTAAAGTCTTTTAAAGTTTAAGGGATTTATATCAGTGATATGGATCTTGTAGGCCAATTCAAATGCACGCCTTTACAATTCCATTTCATCGTGTTTGCATGCAGGAGTCTCCTCAAGCTGCTAGAGTTAAAGTCTTAGCTAGTGGAAATACTACCGAAAGGAGATTCAGGTTTGAAAATTAATGCGCATTCTACTTGAGACAAGAAAAAAAATTCTGTCGAGCCTTCCTGGTTTTGATAACTTCTCGTCTTCTGTGGTGCTCACAGTGTTTGGATTGGAGGAAGTATATTAGCCTCATTTGGTTCATTCCAACAGATGTGGTTTTCCAAATCCGAGTAAGCTTTTAAACTTGTACTTGTCACATCATTCACTCTCCTGAAATAATAACTGATCCTTGCGTGTATGGCAGATATGAAGAACATGGTGCCGTGTATATCCAAAGGAAGTGTCCATAACTCGGATATTCCCTTGTAACATTATTGTTAACAATTCTACCCTATCTAATGGTTGAAGTGAACTGGTGAAGTATACCGAAGTAACAGATCAGCAGCAGAGTAGTGATTCCTGTCATTATTTGGTGAATTAGCGCTTGTTGTATCTTTAGTTAAACGTTGAAGATTGTAGCATGTATCTATGAAATGTCAGAATTCAGAATGATTCGACTCTTGCATCTTCTTTCTAGCTTCCGCAGCTCATTCACGGTTTGAGTGTACCGATACGACGTCGTTCGCTGCGTGGGCTTTGCATCACTTTATTATGTTTCACGTCCACGGCACTTTCCATCGCCAGTAACCGTAAGGCAAATTGCGCCAAAATCGGAAAGCGTTGACGTCGAGTCAACGAGTGATGGAGGAATCGGGAGCGATTCTTAACCAGATTTCGTATCTCAAGGACTCTCTCGATCATGTTCTTCCTCCACTAGACGCTCCTCAATACTCATCATCATCTTCCTATTGCGTCTATTGATCAAATTTTCTGGTTAAAATTAGGGTTTACTTGTTTTACGGAACCACATTTTCTGACTCGTAATTGGATCAATCTTTGTAGGTTAACAGAGAGATTGAAGCTAGTATTCAAATTACGAGAGAAATCGAGTCAGAGATTGTTGGATGTAATGAGTTGGAGATTGAAATAGCCGCTAGAGAATCCGAGTTGATGAAAGCATGTTATGGGTTAGAGTTTGAGCTCGATGGATTTGCTACCCTTGCTGGTACTCTACTCCATCTCTCCTTTTAGACTTCAACTTCACTAAGAAATCACGCGCAACTACAAGGAATTGTGTATTGCGTTTGTTTTTGCGAATGTGGTTGGTTCATTAACATGACATATACTATACATAGTGTATGGGAAGAAACTGTTACAGGTTGGTTTGATGTCCACCATTTTTTTTCACTTATCAAACTATTCTAAAACATGTCTCATCGTATTTACACTGACTATCGAAGACTGCTGCATTTTCTAACAATTTGCACCATTCTTTTTCTCATTTTGTTAATATCTTGTTGAAATAGTCTAACGGTTTAGTTAGTTTGTGGTGGCTGGGAAAATGGAAATCATTGAAGTCTGTCGAGCAAAGTTTGCATTATGCTCTTATGATACAATATTGAATGCTGGTCGTAAACACTATAAGATGCATCACCAGAACACCCTGTCATTCAATGGCAGCTTATTTAAAAGCATCGGTACAGTCAATGGAGGAGGAATTGTGCCGCCAAAGAAGTAAACGAGACAAGGTTCAAGCTAAGATTGACATCGATAGGTAGGCATAACAACACTCTAGCTGCAACACTATAATTGATATCTGTTATACTGCTTTCCTGTGCATGTAACTCATATTTACAATCTATTTCTCTAGTACTAAGCACAAAAATACACATACATTCATTACTGTAGCCTTCGCTAAGTACATACAATTACCGATGATTTTCTAGCAACCAAAATCTCATGTTAAAGAAAGTTTTAACATTTTCTGTTCTCTGCTAATGTATAGTGTATGTAAGCAGGGAAGAATTTATCTTATATTGCAATGATTTTCAACGGAAGCTTCAAGAGGATCAAACAGTGAAGTGGTTGTCATCACAAAATGAGTCTCTAGAAAAGGAATATGATCTGCTCATTAGGAAAGACAATGATATGCACGGCTCAGTATCAGCATTTGTTGAGGATGTTCTTGAAGAACTTGAAAGTTCAATATCTGGTAAGCTGAGCTCTCGGGTATTCCCATTTACTACCGATCGTTCTCTATTCTATGATTTTTTTTTGATGTAAGGCTGGGATCTGAATCTCCAAAAGTTTAGTTTGATATATTTGATTGGAATTAGTTAACCGATAGTAACCTTTTTTCCAGCAAGCGCCATGCAGGTTGATGCCCGTATTTTTTCTTCTTCTCCTTCTTAGGTTCCTTTTGACGATTCATTTGAATCTTACTAATTTTCCTAGTGCGTGATCAAATGTTTTCTAGTCCTCATTTCGTCATTTGTTCTCATTACTATATACCTTTTGTGTGTATAATAGACTTGTTTCGTGCATATTGATACTAGTTGTATTCATGCAGTGTTAGAGATTGAGGTTCAAAGTTTGCAGATGGAGAATGATAAGATTCTTAAAGATATCGATGACTTGAAGATGACTCTACTATCTACTTTGGAGCAGCCAGCCCAGTGAACTGACATGGTAAGTTGACCCAAGTTCCTAAATAGACACTTGAATTTGTAATGCAAGCTAGTGTGTTTACTCTTTGCTGAAGTATACAGACCGCACCGCATTATGTCACTAGCCAAATGAACCACATTTGGCATTTTCCATCAGAAACCAACAATCTTGCAATCTTGATCTTGGTCTAATCTGAAGGTATACTTTTTTTTTTTGCTGCCTTGTGTTCTTAATATGATGTTTATTCAGTTGGTGAGATTCTTTTATATTGGTTATTTTTAATACATTTAAAAAACATCATATCCCAACTCTCAAGCGCAACAAAATCAGAACTGGTTCATTGTGAATTTAACCCTAAAAACAATGGCCGAGAGCATTGAACCGGACACCAGCTTATTACTGATTTCCTCTCTCGACAAGCCATTTTCTACAACTAGACTGTTTTGATAACCAGAAAGGGCTCTTAAGAATCATTGAACATCAATGTCAATGGGTTCATTTGCTTGTCTCTCAGTTCTTAATAAACCATTAGAAAACTAACTGCATCCTTCAAATTAAAGTCTTATTTTTATTTTTACGATTTTTAAATTAGAGTTTAATCTCTCTTTACCTAGTAAATAAGAAAAAGAGTTTAATCTCTCTTTACCTAGTAAATAAGAATATATTACGCCAAAGTGTAGGACATTGGTATCATTTCTTAAACTTCTAGGGTCACATTGCAAATAACCAGAACTAAAGTGGAGATCCGAATCCTTTTCTCGAACCGATTGTGACCTTTCGCCTCTTCATCGGCTTCGATTCTCTCACTTCGCAGCCTGATCTTCACTCGAGCAGTTGACTCGTCTCGGCTTCTCCTACTCTCGCCAGGTCAGCCTCTACTTTCATTTTAATTCAAACCTCTCAAAGCCACAGTTTATCTTTCTCAATTACTAGGGTTTCATACATTTTTGTGTGTATTATCTAAATAAAGCTTAAGATGTTGCACAATATTGTCTGCTTGGTTGTTTGAGAGTTCTTTTTGCATTTTTTGTGTCTAAAAATTTGTATGTTGCGGTAAAGTGATGGTTGTAGCTGTGGATGTCTCAAGTAGCTCACGGCCCAAAGTTGTACCCGAAAGACTGCAAATGAATGGAAATAAAAGCAAAGACGTCGTGGTCGAGAGTAGCAGTCATGACCAGAACAATGAGGTTCCGTCCAAGGTCTCCAAAAGACGGCATGAAATGATAGTTGATGAAGAGGACACGGATAACAAAGTAAGATACTAACTTACTTGGTTTATTTAATCTTTTACAAGTAGATCATCTTGCTAGAATCGCCTCTAATCCTTCTTTTGTTCTTTTTTCAGAAAGCAAATAAGGGGAAGGAGCTCACTATGCAAGACATGTATAACAACACTGGCGAGTTTGAGGATGAGGAGGATGATAGTGACTGGGAGCCATGTAGCAGTAGCACACCGCCCAGATTATTGACTTGGTTTTGTTGTAACTGTACGATGCCTAACCTTGATGTAGATGACGTTCTCCATTGTGATGTAAGTTTCATGCATTCTCTCGTTGAATTGGTTTCAGAAATATGTGGTCTGTAAATGCACTTGGCTTTCTAGTTGCTTTACATAGAGAACTGTTGTGGCTTTAACTCAGTGCTGGAATCTTTATGCAGACTTGTGGGGAGCACAAAGAATCAGGAATACTTAAGCGCGGATTTCTTTCATCTCCTTTCTTTCAAGATGATGCTGAGCTTGAAGTGAAAGGAAGTCGTAAAGGTATAAATGTTTACTACTATTCCTTGTTGTTATTGTTAATTGCTCTGCTGGCAGATATATTCCATTTTATGAACGCCCACAATTTGTTTGTTCAATGTATGACATGTCATTAGTATGAAAACATTACTGTTTTCAACACTTTTACCAATTATCATGCAAAATTGCTTCTTCTTCGTTTCGTTTTCATGCTCATCCCTTTCTTGAAGAGGAAGTACCGGTGCAGTACACTAACGGTGGTGCAATTATTAATATGTGAGGGTAATGTTTGATTCCATATGTTTGTAGATCTGAAGCCACATCTAACCTCTTCAGCCACTGCGATAGGATTTGATGAGAGAATGCTGCTACACTCAGAAGTAATGCTCGCATATTTAACTTTTGTATACTTTCAATTTCACTATATTTTTACTTGCTCATGCTTTTCACTTTCACATGAATTTTTATGAAGTACTGCCATGCTAGCTTTGCTGTACTTATACATACGTAAAAAATTCACTTCGCTGCATGTTTGATTTCTTAATAGTATTTCTGGCTTTGAATTGGTGTTCTCTAAGAAGTTTAAATGTCTGCACTCCCTCTGCTATCATTAGAAGTTGACTGATTACTCCCTGGTTATTTGAGGCTGTTGAATAACCAATTAGATATCTACTTGGCAACACTTCAGATCCATCAGTGGAGGTCATATTAAGGTGTGTTGTTTTCTGTCCACGGTGAAATTAAGTGAACTGGGCTGTGTATATTAGTGAAATCATCACTCTAATTAATTAAAAAATTAATGGTCTTGCTCC
The DNA here is from genome assembly GCA_035048345.1 of Echeveria elegans. Classification (NCBI taxonomy): domain Eukaryota; kingdom Viridiplantae; phylum Streptophyta; class Magnoliopsida; order Saxifragales; family Crassulaceae; genus Echeveria; species Echeveria elegans. The sequence goes on from JAWWMW010000763.1 coordinate 206,163, forward strand.
CTTCGTATGTCTAGTGTGTCTACACAGTAGTGCTTTTTCTTCATTTCAGGTTTAGTTAGTTATGATGCCGCTCACGTATAGTTCAGTTGGTCTGACCAGCAGAATCATGATGATTCTGGGTAATGAGTTTGACATTGTTGTTACTCTTTGTAAAGTTCTGATTGTGAGTCTTGCTCGATGAGCCTATTGGAGAGGATGTATCATGAATCATGATAACATGTTGAGGCAACATCGAAACAGGGTAGAATGTAGATTTGGCAAACGTATACAGTGATAGTGACAATGCCAATATGGAGGCCATTGGAGTGTTATCTTGCTAGTGGTAAGCAAGATATTGAGAGTTGTGTGAGGCGACAATTAATGCTCAAATTGAAGTAGTTTTTTGCTGATAAATGCCCACGCTTATTACGCTTAGATTTTAAAGTGTTGACTTGGCATTGCTTTTGGTACAAATGCATTAAAATGTGCTGATATTTAAATCATTTATTTCCGAGATACAAGAAATTGTGAATTTGCGTGAACTGTTTTTCATTTGAGATGGCTGCGTGCCATGAAATTACATTAAAAGGTCCAGTCAGATAAGGTAATTCAATTGTGCAGCATATTGACATACTAAAGAAGGTTGGTTTTCTTCTTCTTCTTTGGCATAATAAGGAGACTTCCACTGACTAGAATGCATATCCATCTTTGAACGTGCCTCTCGAACAAAATCTGGTTGCATATTCTCAGTACGGAATGCTATTCCTAAATTTGCCAACTGCCAACAAATTTAATCCTTAGAATTTCCGTTAAATTTTGTTATCACAGAAATTGACATGGTCATTATCTTGGTTAGTTATACAGTGACTTGGACCTGAATAATATGTTAGCAATAGATTGTTATATGTAGGAGGGCAAAAAGTTTCAAAGGGTGGTTTTGAACTCTGTGCATATTTCATGTGCTAGCACTCACTCTTATTCCAATACATACATTAGCCTTATTCATTGATCATTCTGCTACTTAAGTAGATCATTTCTTATATGAGGTTCGTTATTATCAGTCCAGTTTCACCTCAATCAGACCATATTGTCATGAATGATTGTGTAGATAGGCACTCATCTCTTAGGTCATTAAAAGAGAACCGGTGTCTTAACAGGCACTCTAAATAAATACTGTATTGGTGTTCTCAAATATCCGTACTTGATTTAAGATGATTTCCAAATTTTGTTTTAATTGTTTATTGGTTATGTATGTGTGTTGTCTTTCATTTGGTGTAGGTTGAATTGAAGCCACATCCACACCCGGAAAGGCCTGATCGTCTTCGAGCCATTGCTGCTAGCCTTTCTGCGGCTGGTGAGTTTGTTTGCTGGCTTGTATAGCCGCGTTATGTTGTTATTTGAAGCATTATCATTAATTATGGGCCATAATTTTATACGTTTCTGTGATTGCTCTCTGCCTTGAGATTAATCCTTCCAAATTTGATTAATTATTACTACTATTTACCTGCGTAGGCATTTACCCTGGGAAATGCTACCCTATACGCGCTAGAGAAATTACAAAGGAAGAACTTTTACAGGTCAACACATTTGATATTTGTTAAAGATGCTCTTACATAGAGTCTACTAGCAGCTCATTTCTCTGACATGTAGTTCATGGCATTACAAGTAGGTAGTAGTGGCTGCATTTAATTCATTTTTGAAATTTCAGGTGCATTCCCTGGAGAACATTGAAGCTGTTGATCTGACAAGCCGTGCGTTTTCAAGGTGTGTGCGCCTTAAATTCCTAGGCATTGAATCCCGTAAAGGATGATCACAAAATGAAAAATAGCAAACTTTTACGCCTGAGTAATAGCCCTGCCTCAGGGGCATTTAACTGTCAAAGTGGCTTGCCCTGTACCTTTGGTAACTTTGTTTTAGTCGTCACACTTTACCTTTTCAAAATGCCCCCGACAACGGACTGACTTCATTGTCTCCTAATCCATTGTACCGCATGTGTTTAGATTAAGTGGTTATCGAGCTTGGTTATACACATCTTGATTCTCCCATGCTCATATACATAAGACATAATTGAGTTACAAGACCATTATTTCATTTAATTTTGATAAATAGCTGCTGATTCCAAACTATCGTCATTAATATTTTTTATATTTTGAGGAATCTTTAGTGAAGATTTTGTAAACGAATATTGTTCTGATCCCACACCTGATTTTTTAACTGGAAACTTTTTATTCTGTCTCATTGCAGCTATTTCACTTCTGATACCTATGCCAACGAGCATTCATCCTGCGCTGCCAGGCTTGCAGCTGGCTTATGTGCCGATCTTGCCTCATCAATAGTTTCTGAAAAAGTGAAAAATGGTTTTGCTCTGGTAAAGTAGTTTTTTCAATTTTTTCAAAATGTTGTAGCCATTCCTTTTTGCAACCTCAGTTTTAGATGTTATCCTACCTAGCTTTCCTTTTCATTGTTGTCAAGGTTCGGCCTCCTGGGCACCATGCTGGTGTGAGCCATTCCATGGGATTTTGTCTTCATAATAATGCTGCAGTTGCAGCAGTAGCTGCTCAGGTTGCAGGGGCAAAGAAAGTCCTAATTCTTGATTGGGTAAAGTGCTAACTCAATGTTAACATGTAACGCTTGCTTATGCATAGTTCTTCCATGCTAGATGATAATATTTTACCATGCAGGATGTTCATCATGGGAATGGCACACAAGAAATATTTGAGCAGAACAAATCGGTGAGCAATTGCATGAATATTTACTTTTGAACTATCTCTGCTTAATCAAATCTTTGTTGTGATATGATTTTTATACAACTTATTACTGTGGACCCATTTATAGGTTTTATTGTTACGCACTTGCATCCTCTCTTGAAACTTAACACTCTGAAAATATATGACAAAGCCAACTGTTTGAGCTTCATACACCAACTTGGGGCTGTCACATGTAATTTTATCTTATTCTCTCTCCACACTTTCCTTATCTTTTCTTTTTTAGTTCTTCCTAGACATCTGCCAACTTGACTATCAGTTACCACCCCCAATATGGACTCTCGAATCTGATGGTTGCTTTTGCTTCTAACATGCTGTCGTATCATAAAGTCAAGTCTACTTTGGTTATTTCTTCTTCTTCTTCTTCAGTTCTTCTACTTGGAATAAAAGCATAAATAACCACCACCCCACCCCGCTTTGTTAAGGAGGTTCGTTACCAAGATATCTATTCTTGCCTCGAACTTGGCAGTTTGCAAACTATATTTTGAACATTCTATTTTTGGTGCTTGCATATGGAATTCTGCATCCTCGTATATTTTTTTTACTATTCAATATAATGTAATTTGTAATATCATGATATACGCAGGTACTGTATATCTCTTTGCACCGACATGAGAGAGGAAAGTTTTATCCTGGCACTGGTGCTGCGAATGAGGTTGATAGATTGTTATTGTTCTTTTTTCTTTTTTGAGAATTAATAATGCCATATTTTATTCAAAATAAAATAAAGGTAATCTGCTGTAACTACTTGTATGACTCAGTTAGGAGTCATGAATCATGATACTCTGAATTAACACAGGTTGGTAGTTCAGGCGGAGAAGGGTTTTGTGTCAATATTCCTTGGAACCGCGGTGGAGTTGATGACAAGGATTATATATTTGCGTTTGAGCATGTCGTGCTCCCAATAGGTTGTTATACTCTACTATGCCTCATATTTATATCTGTATTGCTTGGAGCAGTTAAACTTTCTGGCTTATAAGCATGGGACAGTAATTTTAAGTAGCGAGATTCATATTGTATTATGCAAAAAATAACCATGAATGTTGCAATCTTAAAGTGAGCTGGTCTTTTAGCCGATGTCAGTTGCTCTTTCAGTGTTAAGCACCCACCTATTCTGGATCGAGCAACTATTGGTATACACGACATATTTAGCGAACATATTCAATAAGGGTTACAAGATGAACAATCATTGGAGTGACTTTATCCAATGTCTTAAAAAAAGAACTTTTTCCAATGTAGATAAATGTTGCATTCTTGAAGTTTTTCCGTGATGTATATAGGAAGACAATACGCCTCATTTTCATTTTACTGCTCGGTTCACTTACTTGTACAACAGTACTGCCCTTGATGAGCAATTGAGCATTTTGATTTCAGTCTGAAGGTTTAGAATGACAGTTTAATGCTTGCACGAAAGAGGGAAAATAGTGGGAGATATTATTCATCGATTATAGTTTACGAGAGCCGGGATAAATTGTGGACCGGGTTCCATGTTATAATAAGATTTTATTAGATTACCGATATGAATTAATTTTGTGCTACACTCTGATACAATTTTTGCGACTTGATTTCAGCTACAGAGTTCGCTCCTGATTTTGTTATTGTGTCAGCTGGATTTGATGCTGCAAGAGGGGATCCCCTTGGTTGCTGCGATGTAAGGTTTTCGTTTCTACTGAAGTAGAGTTTTTCGAGAAGTATTTAAGGCGAGGCTTATACATAAAAATATGTCTGTTGTTTTTGTTGCGCAACTCGTTTTCATACTCTTAGTCGGACTTTAGCAGAATTTTTATGATTTTAACTTGACTAGTAACGTGTTCTGATTTTTTTTATGTAACTCTTGCGAGTTTCTTCAAAGCCAGATTCTACGGAGAAAATATTGTGTTGCTTGTGGTATGGTTTGAAAACAAGTGGACTCTGTTCTGTTTATGCAATCGTTGTTTCTGTTTGTAATGAATCAATAACAGCATCCTAGAACTCTGGACTCTGGTATCTTTGAATAATGTTCTCTGAATTTCAGGTTACTCCGACTTGTTATGCCCAAATGACTCGCTTGCTGAATGATCTGGCAGGGGGGAAATTGCTTGTCATCCTCGAGGGCGGGTTAGTTGCTTTTTATTGCTATCATTGTTATGGTATTGCTCCAAGTTCTGGACACAACTTATCCATATTTTTATTTTTCACAGATATAATCTGCGATCCATATCATCTTCCGCTACCGCTGTCGTCAAGGTTTCTAAAAAATTATTTTCTTTTTCACCAACAAAACAGATTTTGTGCTGAAGTAAAAGTGCCCTCTTTATACCATTTTAATTGAATTATCATGTATGCCCTTGTCACTTTTATCCCCCAGGGAATTGTATTCCCTGGTTCAGTTGGCTATCATTAGTTGCCTTTGCTCTTTACTTTAGGTATTGCTTGGTGAGAGTCCCGAGACTGAATTGCGGACTGTTTCACCTTCTAAATCTGGCTTGTTGACCGTACTGGAAGTTCTCCAAATTCAGAAAAATTTCTGGCCTATTCTTGAACCTGTTCTGATTCAGCTTCAATCCCAATGGAGTTCATACATAAATGAGAAACAAAGTAAGCTACCCACTTCAAGAATAGGAAAATTAGAACCATTTTCCATTTACAAGCTGTTTTCTCATGTTTGTTATATCCGAAGTCATGGCATCAAGGGCCAGCTTGGTAGCCAGAGAGCTACCTAAAATCATTTAGTACATGATGGTTGCATCTTCGGTCATTATTGGATTTGAATCAAAAACCAGCATAGAAAGCTAGGCGCCAAGATTTTGAAATGCGAATCTTAGTATAGTATGGTATATTATTGGAATATTGAGCTGATTTTTTCTGAGTAATGATTGTCGCATTGTGTCTACTAACTGTGAACAAGTGTCATTTTCACATTTTCAAGGACTTCTACTTTCTAGGTAGATAATGTTTTATGGCTTACAATCTAGAGTGTCGTGTTCGATTATAATGATTTATCTTGTTGTTGGTGGCCTATACTCAGGGAAGAAGAAAGCAGTTGCCAGACGGTTGCAAATCCCACCTTGGTGGAGATGGGGACGGAAATCTTTAATGTATAGGCTACTCCAGATGCGTAGGCGCAGAAGCTCAAGCTTCTTCGGGATGTTTGGCTAGAGTTCCTAGTTTTGTGTGTTTCCTTGTGCAGGACTAATGGAGGGGGTCCAGGGAACCGAACTGATAGCTGCATTTTGGAATTGATGCTAATGTGCAATATAATTAAGCGAAAGCAACCTGCAACCCAGTGAGTTGTATGCCCTTTGTTCCTAATGGTAGAAGATGCTTTCAATTTCTGAATTGGGACACTGACCGATCAGGTCTAGTATTTTGATGTAGAACGGTAACCCGTTAACCCAATCGACCTCTTTTAGCACAATCAACTCAGTGAAATGGAACTGGACTTTCTTATTGGGATTGAGACTTGTCCAATCCTTCTGCTTTATCTAGGGAAGATAGATTTAAGTCGGGAGTTTTATAATCCTGACTGGCACTTGAGGGTCAAGTCTTCCCCTTTATGTATTCGCCTGATCCGGTTTTCTAGGATCTTATTTAATAAATTTGCTGGTACCGTCTAGCTTTCAAAAAAAGGCTCTTGAATTCTTCACAATGTGAAAATGGGAAGTAGTAGTACACTATTACTATTGTGGCTGTTGGTGCATCGGCTGTGGGGCGACTGAATAAGGTACAGGAACAACATAAGGAGGATGGTGGCCTGGAGGCATCATCACTGGAGTTCCAACAGCAGCAACATGACCCACAGGTGCACCTACTACTTGTCCAACTGGCGCTCCGTACATCCCATTCGGATTCGTGCTCCCTGGCTGTCCAGTAATAGGCGTCGATACGTCACCATTATCCACACTCGTAATGTCATGGATGCTCGTCCTCCTTCTGTCCCTGTTCATGGAGCTTAATCTGATAAAATACTTCTGCGCATGACTGGCTACTTGTGTCGGTGTTCTCGTTATCACAAAGTTCCGCGAAATACTCCTCCAATCTCCCTTCCCAAATTTATCCAACCCAAGCAGAAACAACCTGTCCAACCAGACACCAAGAATATCTTCATTTCCACCCAACACATATCAACCTCTTAGGGCATATGCACCGGTGAAGTGCTAGTGAATGTGCTAAATGAGGTGTAAATTTTAATAAAAATAGATTATGTGAGATAAGAGTAGGTAAGAGAATGTGTGAAAAGTAAATAGATCGGAGAGAGAATGTGTGAAAAGTAAATAAATTGGAGAGAGAATGTGTTAAAGTGAATATATTTTTTTATTAAAATACAAAATGAGAGATGAAGTGTTAGATGAGGAGGTGCTAGAGAATTTCATCTCTCATTTTATGCTTGATTTTGGGAGAAATGAGAGAAAATGCTAAATGAGAAGGTGCTAGTGAATTTCATTGGTGCATATGCTCAATTTTGAAAGATTTTTATAGAATGTGCTATCACGCGGATGTCAATCTAAAATCTTCTCCTCAGAATGTTCTACAGTTAGCATCTTCTGACAATGGAGTATAATCGACACAATGATTAAGCCCTAAACCTAAACAGCAACGAGAATCAAAATTGAGGAAAACAAGGGAACAACCAACCTGTGTTCCTCTTCGGTCCACGGAATGCCTTTACGCCTCTCATGTTCAGACCTACTGGAATTACCACCACCAGATTCATGACTCCTTTTCTCCGGTGCAGCAGCGTTTGAATCCACACGGATATAATCCGGCAAAGAAATCAATCCAGCTTCAATATCCTTCACATCATCAATTAACAAACGGCAGTGATGCTTCAATTGTCGAATAGATTTAGTAGGAACTGCAGCAGCGATCTTCTTCCAGTTTTCTCTATCATCCTCAACATATTCATTATCTTGTAGAAGAAGATTCTCCGTCCAGTTCGTGGCTATGGCGTCTTCGAAAGCTCTATCCTCTTCTATCGTCCATGACGATGAGGCCGAGCTCGACGATGACGTCATAGTTTTAGGCCTCCGGTCCGGTCTTCTTCTTCTGCTGGTGCTTCTTTCTGTAAGAAGAAAAGAAAAAGAAGAAAAATTATTATTATTTATTATTATTATATACTGACGACATTTTCTGAGTCTCTCAAATTATGGATTGTGATTTTTTTTGATTTATGGAGACTTACACGAGGAATTCTCAGGCGATCACCCATCCTGATATTACTCTCGCCCATGACGAAATTTTTATGTGATCGGTACATCAATGCTGATATGGAATTGTTATGGATTGCGATTTTGGGAATAAAAAACTGTGCATTTTTGTTTGATTGGTTGTGCAGATTTTATTCCCTAAGAAGTTTGTTTGTATTTTTCCTCTGAAAATTTGGGTGGTGTCCTTCCTTAATTTGTCTGATACGTTTCTCATTTTGTGCCCACTCAAAATTGTTACCTAAAACTAAAACATTGAAATCTTGTGATTCACTGTTTTTAAAAATTCTGTTACGATATAAACTGAACCTGTGTTCATCTTCTGTTCTATTAAGTAATTTAAATGCTTGTTAATTGAAAAATGATTCATGTATTTTTGTGATTGGGCAAGAAATTTTCGAGATGAGTAATTTGTTGATGTCAAAAATTGTGAAAATAATTTGATTTTTTCAGAATAAGAGATCGACTCTACGAAAACAACAGCAAGTTGAACATCACTCACTACCTCTTGCATTGAACACATTAAATTGTAGCCACACTTATATGCTTCAGATATTTTATAAACTAAACCCGTTCAAAACCTCATATGGCTATTTTCACCAATTGAATGGACCTGTGCTTCATTGCTAACATTTAACTTAAAGAAGAATACAAAATACAACAGCCTTCATTACAACTATATCCAAATTAACGTCCATTACTGGTTAACTGAAGTCTCTTTTTGTGTAGTGGTGTTACTGATGTTTTCTACTGGATCAGTGCATCCTTTTATAACAGCAGCCTTTTCAGGATTGAGAAGAAGGAGCTGTTGCACATCATCTGGAAGTTTTCTAAATGCTGTCTGCATATCTTGTGTCAGCTTCTTGCAAACTGAGATTGAATCTTCTTTAGCTTTTCCAGAATGCAGCAACTGTAAATTGAACTTGATTACAAGAAGCAATAGTAGCTAATGAGTGCAAGGAGACTGATAATCTAAATTCAAAAAACATTGCGGGAAACTCTTGAAGTATAATTAACTTGGTTAAAATTGCATGCTCTGGCAGAAATCACA
>JAWWMW010000763.1:215240-226621 GCA_035048345.1 Echeveria elegans
TCTAGACCATTTAATCCATTTAGTGTAAATGGATTAAACGGATTGGATTAAATGGTCTAGACCATTTAACCCATTTAGTCTTTTTCTACCTAAACATATTAATACCATATATGTCTAAAATGACTATCACAACATTATTTCATCGAGTGTCACAAAGACAATTTGAATGCAAAAAAATAAAAAGAGAACAATGGATTGTAAATGAAATTTTTAATGGACCATTTATGGACCATTTAGTAAAGTGATATTTAAATGAATTGTAAATGGATTAGAAATAGATGGTTAATGGGTTGTAAATGTATTTTTAATGGACCATTTATGGACCATTTATATAAATGGTCCAATTTGCCACCTCTACCAACAACCAATAAGTCTACTAAACAGAGGCTGTTGGATAAAATTATACAGCTTAGTTGGATACCGTGTACGGAATATCCTCATATTTTGACATGTGAGATGACTTAACAACATGATAAGCAACTTACCTCCCAGATTGAGTTACAAATGTGTCTCTGCAAATTGTGGCTTTTAACTGTGCAAAACAGGAAATGCTGACACTGACATCAACCTTCTTTAGGGTAAAAGTGACTACCTGCTCACCAAGCGGTGACTAACTTGATTGTCATCTGGCAATTACCATCAATATCATCCTTCACCCAATATATCTGGGAGCAGCAGTCTTTTCACAATTGCCCACTGAAGAAGCTGTGTGGATAAAAAAAAAAAACTATTTGGTCCCGCAGCTCATAGCAACACACTTTTTTCTGCTGCCGCGGCTGCTAGCCTTTCTTTCAAACACAAGGAGCGATTAAGGTGTTTTTCAAGTCTGCCTTTGCAGCAGCAACGGTGGTATCATTCGAATAAGCACTTCCAGGAACCTGTATAAGCAATTCTTCCTCCAATATGTTTTCAGACAACTCTGAAATCTGCTTTTCCTGAAATTTGTGTTATACGAAAGAAGGTTAAGTGAAGAACCACAAACTTCCCGGTTGAACTTGAACTATCAAATACATGTTTACATAAACGGATTTGTTAGCATCGTGGTTTGATTTAAGCATTCATTCAGGCCACGTAGTTGGGCAAGATCACAGCGAAAACTCCAGGCGTTCCAAAAGTTAATTGAAAATTCTAAGGATGATTCAATATTATATATTCAGATTACAAAGAATTCTGTGCGTATCAATACTCCAAGTCATAACCATAAACAACACAGTTGGAGAGAAGTTTCATACTAAGCAATGGGCACTCAGGAAATAGTGATTTGAAAACCCTACCCTAAAATGAAAGAAATGATGCATACATTTTTCTTTTGCCGAACAAGTTGGTGTACTGATTATCAGAATCAGAGAGAAAAGTTAGAATTATAATTGCAAATTTCTCTGTTCTACAAACTTATATTTATGCATAGCTATCATCATGTATGCAAACATGTTAACCGCCACCGAATGGGAAACAAAAACAGTTTCATACCGTTGTGCAACTGTTGATCTCCTGCACAACCCGATTGTTCTTGAGATCACTTGCAACAGTTTCAAGTTGTTTCTTTGCTTCAGCTCTCATTATCCGCCGTTCTTTATGTTGTTCTGCTGTCACAACATAGTGACAAGCAACACATAATGTCCTCATGTTCTCAAGTTGGCATTCACCTGAACATAATCCGTATGACTATCGAAGTCAAACATAAGGTAATAAGAAACACAACATGCAGAACTGAGTTATCCAACTACCATTGTTACAGCATATTCCAAGTACAAAACAAATATAAAAAATGTACCAAGCAGTTTTAAGCTTCGATGTAAGAGTTTTCACGAAACAAGGTAAAGCACCATTTGGTTGATTCACACCCATCCATTAAGTTTTAAGGGATATTCGGTGCTTACATCTAATAATAACCTCGATTTTTTTTAAAAATTGTAAGCTAAGTTTTGTTAAGAGAGTAATAGAGTATTTTGTTTGTACCAGTAAATTTGGGAGTCTGTGTCGGTACCAGTCACTATATATATGTTCTAGCAGTGTGCAACATGGATAAGTTACCTTCACAGCAGTAGCATTTGAAAAACAGTAATGACAAATTAAAACCCACTGAAGAAAACACTACCTCCCCCTCGGTAAACAGGAATAATATGGTCAGCATGCCAGGCATGACCTTCAGTTGGGTCCTTAATTAGCGTCTCAAGCCTGCATAAAGAAAGAGGTGCAAACAATAAGATTTGAAACGGCAGCATCATCATTTTTCAAAATAACTTGAATAAAAATGCATATTGTAGATGGAGAAAATCAGAAAAGGAGGTTTTGGGCTTACGTGCTTTGCTCAGTTAAGGCCCTAACTATGACCAACAATGATATCAATGAATTTTTGGGCAGTGTCTGATTATTTGAATTCTGGTTCACTCCTCTATAAACCACTCATAAAATTGCCTAACCCACTTTCAAGATACAATAGTGCACTGCATCATTTTTTTTCTTGATATATGAATAAACTGTTATGCAAACAATGCACTTACAACTTCTTCTGATTAGCCACTCTCGGAGCATGCTCTTCAACATATTCCCGACGTCTTGTCAATGACAATGGTTTTAGCTGTTTCACAAGGTTGTGGCAGTCCAGCTGGCAACTGGTACAAACACCATGTTCTAACTGAAACAGTTCCTGCAAGAAACAAATGTGTAACTTGCACAGTTGAAGCTACCAACGTATATCACAGAATATAAATAAGCCAAATAACATGTCAACCGACAGTAAGTGGTATTTTTTGAGATACATAATGAATAAAAGTTTACTGTCAACTCTAACCTGTCGTAAGGATCTGTTGCTAGTTCGTAAACGATATTCATCATAACAACGCAAACAACAAAAAAGGTCTTCAAAGTAATCAGGTTTTTTTGCGCTGTTGTTCCTGGAATTTTAAGACTAGATATAAGGATACACCAAAAGAAACACTAAAGTTATAAAAGGAAGAAATAATAGTAAGTTCTACCTGCAAGGTTGTTGGCAGAGTTTACAAAGTGGCTCATCCGTTGATGACCATCCCTGGGTATATTCCTTTTCCTTTCTTTTATATCCACTACATAGGCGTACCTTTTTCCACATGGCATCAGAAGGTAAAGGACAGCTTATTTCATCAACTGGTGTTGTTCGTCGTCTGCTTCGACCCTTTAACAAACCCTATATATGAAAGGACGCAATTGGCAACTGGAACTCAAAACACGCAGTACAGAAACTAGGTTTTCAGCCAAATATAGGGATATCATGGTACATAGTACAATTTACTGAACATTTGGAGACTCACATCACCCGTATGATTCGTGCCTTCTTCCAAGTAGCAAAGTTCAACAGCTAAAGGAAGCTGAAGCGGTTTGCCAAACAGTATTTTTCTTTTGACAGGTCTCAAACTGTTCCACTCGCTGATGAATGCCAAAATAACAGAGATGTATGCAGGATTCTCTTTGAAAAGTCTGTGGCATACATTCTTGCTAGAAGTAGCATCAACAGAACCTAGTGCCTCAACTTCTTCGGGTCTAAAATTCTCAAAAAGTGGTCTTGGTCTTGAATCTGTTCCCTCATTACACAGGTATAAGTGGATTCGCCCAGTATATTGACTCACCTGAATTGCAGAGAGAATACTCAGTCATTACATGTGCCCTAAAGCAAGTTGATGTTTACATAACATATGTGTAAGGTGTTAAATATAAAAAATATTTCTAATTTGGTGAGACATTTCTCAGCAAAAATTAAGTGGTCAGCTGAACTTGATTGGTTGCTCTGGTAATTAACCGAGTTTAACTATAAAGGAGAAGTAATATGTTTACATTTAAAAATTATTTCTGGTTTATTCTTAGCAGAGAAATAGAGAATAATACCTCAAAAATCAAGTAGAATTACATTTAAGTCAGTATCTGTTTTGAAATTACCCATTTACCAAATGACTGGTAAATGATACATTCAGTTTGCTTATTGGAACTAAAAGAATTCATTTGATAAATTTTGTTATTTCTACCTCTACCCAAATCCCCCCTTCAACAGCAACTACTTGAACTGGATATATATACTCATACAAAAAGCAAATTTCTTAAATAAGAATAGAGCTGGCAAGCTGATGATTATACAAGGACAGTATCATTTAATGTAAAACCTCAAAGCGTAGACACTTGATTTCTGCAGCACAAGTTTCGCTAGTTTCAATTTGTTGACCAAGTGCAAAGATATCTTTAGCTGTTGAGACTGACCGTATTTGTTCCTGCATTTGTGATAATAATCAATGAAATAAAGCACCTCATTAATAAGCAATCACAAGGGCAAAACTTGTCTTTTTTATCTTTGTGCTTGCCTCTCCACATGTAGTGTCAGTACCACTTCCTTGGAGCCCCATATTTTCTGCTAAAAGCTCCTCGATTTGGATCTCAGAAGCAGTATGTTTCTGGTATAAAACCATTAAAAAAAGCATTGCATCATACACATGCAACTAAATAACAAAGAAACTATCACAGGCACCTCTCAGACTGAAGTTAATATACCTCAGTAGCATCACACAAAACGTCACAAGAAGCTGAATCATTGTGACTTAACGTCTCAGTTTGTCTAGTGGATTCTGGAGATAAGCAAGTACTACGGCCATGGCTGGTTTCTCTGGCATTTTCATAACATAACTGGTTGTGGAGGATATTGCTGCCAAAATTATATAAATCAATGGATGCTTCTAGGGAGGAGATTTTTTCGACCTGCCATTTGCCAAGCACACAAACTAGATTCACGAAGCTTCAGTATGCATTCTTTGAACAGGGAAAATAGGAATCAGCTAAACACGGATAATCTGATGCACCCAGTCGACCATATATTACAGTCGAGCTCCTTGAAGCTCATGTCAACCCGAGCATCAAACAGGGTGAACGTATAAACAAGAATGTTTCATTTATGAACTTGGTAACAGCTATCACTTTGTCTCTATCAATGTTTCAAGATGAAAAGGGTTGTCTGGCAGCTATTATGTGAACTGATTACTGTAATCGTATAAGAGCAGAAATAACAGACATTCAGCGCCATACATAAAAGATAGAAGTTGGAATAACCTTTATCTCCTTTACAGCATCATACTTCCCGTTTGTCGTCGACGAGACTCGATGCAGACTTTTATTCAATTTTTTCCAATGTGATTCGTCTAAAGTGTCCTACATAAGTGGAGAAAACATTTTAGAAAAATAAATCTGTAGTTAACCCGTTTAAGGGGATTAGTACAGAATGTCCAATCACCTTCGCACAGAAAATGTAAATATTGATACTCTTGGTTTGCCCTCGCCTGTGTGCTCTATCTTCAGCCTTCATATACATAAACAATGAGCAAAAGTAGAACAACATATCTGAATAAGGAAACAGCTAAGTGCACCTCTAACTAGAAACAAATATATAATTAAAAAACACACAAGACGATGATATAGATCTATAAGATAAAACCACATAAAGAACACGGTGGTAAAAGAGGGAAATATTATTCACGCAACGACATTCAACAATCATAATCAGTAGGATGTGGCTCTCAGAATTCAAGTGTAAAAGGCTCTATGAATGAAAATTTGACTGCACACTGCTTCTGCTACTAAAAATTCCTCACAAACATCATTGTCTTAGGCTTACATGGGTAATGGACCAATTTCAAACACTTAATGATCAGAGGAAAATGAAGAAAACACTGGTCCTGCTTCGCTAAAAATGGTGATAATAGCTACAGGTTTATGTAGGCATAAAGATTCACACACCTGAAGCATTGAGTTGGCTGTCAAAGGCAGCTCCAAGAAAACCACATCTTGTGCTAAAGTCAAATCGATTCCAAACCCACCAGCTTCAACACCAATTATTGCAATTTTCACCTGAATTCCAATGTGGTTGAAGTCACTAACTAGGATAAGAAAATTACTCATGTTTAAACGCAACAAATCTAGTCACTCGGTAATCTTAATGAAACAGGTTGAAATAATCGAAAACGCATGGTGCGCCAATTTCCACAATGCGTAAATTATGAAATAAGCAGGTAGCAATCAATTATTATCTGCAGTTCGGATATGTTATCCCAAACACTTTATTTTCCATTGCATTAAGCTTACACTCGGTCTGTTTCCCTATCCCCCAATCAACACAGAGAAAACTAAACTAGACCATTACCATTTTGAAGTTAAAAAAATGAAGAGTGCGCATAACAAGCCAATAAATGACCCTAGTTGATGAGTAGAGTATAAATAATACTGGCCTCGGGTGAAGATTGAAATGAAATAACAGAACTCTGCCTATCTCGTGGAAGTGTTGTTCCATCAATCCGGACATAGCCAACTCTTTTTTCACCAACAAACCTCTGTGACAACCAAAAAAAAATCATGTCAATTAAAGAACATGTATCTCCATCACAATTTGGAGAGTGATCCACAATCCAAAAAACGTGCAAAAATGAATGCCAGTGGAATCCCCGAGCCCGAAAGGATTTGCATTCTACAACAATGATACATTTATTATACTTGTCAGATGAGAGATACAAAAGTTGGTGAAATGTGATTGTCAAGATATATATGCACACACTTAGTCACTTACAGGCACATCACGCACAGATAACTCAGCACTAAGAGGTGAATATAAATAATTTAGCTGTTTGGGTTATAGCATAATCAAATTTTAAAACTGTGCGGACAACTGTGATTTTTTATTACTTCAGTGCCCAGTAGGCCAACAGGTTACCTAGATATTTTACCTCCACTCCATCTAAGACCTTGTGGTGGTGAGCAAAGATTATCATTTTGTGGGAGCCTGTATTTATATCTGAGGTTCCTGAATTATCAGCTTCCATAACAATGGGATGAAGAGACATCCACTGACAGAATCCAGAGAGCTTTGAAATACCACGCTGTTGGTAGGACATTTCCAGTAAAGCATCTGGATAACCTAGCATATTTCCAACAGGAAACGGAAATAAAACAAAAGATGAGCTCTGCAATCCAAAAGCATAAATAAGTCTCTATGTAAGTAGAGGAAGAAAACCATCAGCTACACAGCTATGGCTCTTAGCTAACCAAATAACCACTGCCGTACTTTCTGTATAAGATGATAACGATAATGTGAATTACCATCAGCTGTTTCATCTGTTAGTGATTCTTCTACATCAGTAGCAACACTATTAGAAGCTTCATCATCCTCGGCACCAGTGCAGGCAAATGCTGAAGCAATATCTGATTTGCTCAAAAGCAATCTTATGATTTGCCTGCGCTTCGGAGGTAACTGGACCAGCACATGCTCCTTCAGTCGACGTATCTATCAGGTATAAACATATAATATCCCACTGTCAGCTAACAATTTCAGCATAAGTTATCTTTATTTCTCAAATAAATGTTGGAACCCAGTGAGATATTCAATTTTAGCTTCTTGGCAAATGAAAATTCAGGAAAATGACCATAGAGCTTGTCTGCTACAATTTGTTGCATTTTTTCTTTATACATATTGAAATCTAATGCCGAAGTGGTATAAAAACACAAAATGATAGTCAAGATATATCACCATAACAGTCTGCTTTAGCAACACATTCAGCTCCTCCAAACGTTTTCCACCTGAAAAATCCTGCAAAGAAGATTTTGAGAGCTGGCTTTTGGTCTTATTACCGAGCCAAAAGAGTTGGAAAAATTATAGTGATCCAGAAGAAAATTAAAAACATGTCTTACTTTCCTGAATGTGAAATAAGGATACGTTAATATTTTCCTAGCAAACCTTTAAATCCATAATAAGCTTACCTGGAACATTTTCCCCCGTACACCGAGAACAGACTTCAAAGCACAATATGTTTTCGCAAACTCGTATTTATTCTTTCCAAGCAAACCGGGCCTGCATTAAGAAGAAACGCAGAGTTAACGGCAAGAAATATCAGGATAAATGTATTATGTGTGGCGCAGGTAGTTAAGATTTTTACCACAACACATCGATTTGATGAAAAATGTCATATGGCCTATTGTCACCTAGGAAGCAACCATATGAAGAATTATAATCTGTACATATAGTGTGATATTCATACTAGATCAAGAAATGGGAACCATGCTAACAGATAACAAATGCACTACTTCAGTTGGCTGGAAGCCCACCTCGATAGTGAAGGTGTCCCAGAAAGCAGAACAATGCGCTTGACCTTTGATGCGATATCTAGAAGCGATCTTATCTGCTCCCGGAACATGGAGAAAGATGGTTAAAAAGATTTTCCAACATAACAGTCCTTACTCTATGGTAATATATATCCACAATAAGAATAGCTATATTCCACGCTTAAACCGTGAGTTTTCCCACATTGGCTAAAACAACAACATCATAACTCTTACAAGCTTCCCAATGAGGATTCCCGAATAACAGTTTTAATGAGCTAACAACATGAAGAGAAGTTCATTTTTAGTATAGTTTTACAAGTGATGAAAATCGCTACTCTTTGATCAAAGTCAAGCTTTTAAGACTTCGCAGATATGGTAATGCCTTTCTAAATCAAATGTGAAACACTGAATTAGGCCAATAAAATGGTTATAAATGTATCCACTGTTCCCTGAAATTAGATGGGCTCACTTCAGACATACACACATCATATACCTCTTTTGGTTCCTCTTTTTTCTTCGTACATCGTAAGTGATGAGACTCATCCACAATCAGAACAGCCCATTCATGCTCAAGCATACTCTTTTGCAGATGATGAAGCATTTTGTAAGAAATGACCACCACTTTTGGACGTCTTGTCAGACTAGCAGGATTATTATGATGACCGAATACTGGTAACAAAAGTTATAAAAATGTTATAATATTTAAAGCGTGTTCCATACAAATATACTGTTACTGTATCTTAGTCAAGTTCGCAAAGAAATGAAAGGTGAAGTGCAAAATAGCAATAGTAGGTCTATTCTTAGTTCTTACCCAGATGAATATCCGTTGGTAAGCATGGAAACCAACGTTCCAGTTCTTCGGCCCATGTAAACCGTAATATAGCTGGGCAAACAACGAGTATTGAACCTTCACTCATGAAACAGCAAGCTAATGCAATGGCCTGATGGTAAAGAATATTAAATGCTACGTTATTCACAAATGCTAACTATCTAAATCAAGCTGATGTATACACTGAGCATTTGACATTATATATCAGGACGTTATAGGAAAAAAAATCAATTTTCTAGCCCTGAAAATTAACTTTTTAAAAAAGACTACAGTGCATGTTTACAGTTCGGTCAGCTTGAGATTGGACGTTTTTAAAAAATTAATATTTCATTCAAGATTGCCATCGCAGCTTAATAATATTAATTTGGAAACATTATTTTGGACGAGGCTCCCCTTGTCAAACTAAAGTCCAGAATATAAGAGGCTATGATTATTGATTACCTGGAGCGTTTTCCCCAGTCCCATGTCGTCTGCAATAAGACAACGACCACCCCTACGTAGACCAAACTTAACACCCTCTAATTGAAATGGCAGAAGATAATCCAATAACACCTTTGGGAGCATCGCAATAAACTCATCAACCTTCTCATCAGAAAGATGTTCCGGCCTGCAAGGTATCCATTTACCCAAAACATAGGAATGCGACAATCTCTCAACTGCATTATACGTCCCCCACGGAATCTCTTCGATTTCTACATCATCAGCCTTTCTCAAACATCTCAATACAGAATCATATTCCTCTATCTTATACACACATGCTTTTCCTCCTTCACTAACTTGCGTAAAATGCGACGGCGTAACCTGGCACATTATCACAACAAATGCATCACATCTCCCTAAACGTATCAATAATAAACAAGCAAAAGGAAATGTTATCTTGACGCTCACTTTGGAAAGGAGATGGTCCAATCGGCCGAAACACTCAGGCTCTCCCGGAAAAAGGAAGCCATTAATAACCTCTGGCTTCAAACAGAACGAATCTGGTGCGCATATTTCGAGAACAACACGGAATTTGTACTTCAAATGCGGTTTAAGAACCGGCCAGGGTTGGAGAGGGCACGAATTTCGATGCGGCGGATTTTGAAAATCGGGCGTGTATTTTGGGAGCTTCGATGGTTGTTGTTGTTGTTCTTGAGCCGCTTTACGCTTGGCGAGTGCGGCGAGTCGATTCTGTTCTACGCGCTTGCGTTGCTCGTCGGTAATTTCGTCCATCGCGATTGGGGTGGATATTAGGGTTAGGGTTTGGGGAGTGAGGATTTTGAAATTTGGGGATTCTGGGAAGAGTGAGCGCGGAGAGTGTGGGTGACGTCACGATGAGGTGAAGGAAATGACGTGTTGAGTGTCGGTTGAAAATGGGTAAAGATTTATAAAGGCACAGTGGCCCAACGGGCCCGAGTCAATAATATTTTTATTTATATATGTGGAAATAGTAGTGCAAGTGCAATTGATCTTTTTATTATCATTTGAATAGTAATATTATGATTTTTTTGAATTTTGAATTTTTTTTTTATTACATAAGAGTTTCTTACAACAGTGAGTAGGAACTAGATAAACACGAGCCCGAAAATAAGTTAAAACTATTAAGACTTTATAACAGCTAAATAGATAGCTTACATTATCAATAAACATACTAATATATCCGAGTGTAAAGTGGTTATCAATGAGATTCTTCATTTTGCGATCCGTCGCATGGTGACTCCTCATGATTTATAGATGTCGATAGATATGTTCCCCAACCATGCAAAATCGACCTTTTCAACCATCTCCTTCTCATCATCCATAGATTGTTTCCTCAGCACACGAACACACATAAATAAAAGAACAATACAAACAAATATAAGTAACCACAGACCTGGTGCGCAAATAAAAGTCTCTCATCCAAGTTCCTTAGAAAATTAGAGCATCAAGACTCATTCAGAGCCTCTAGCTTTCCAAAACCCATCATTGCAAGCATCTTTCCCACAACCGACATCCCCATAACTTGTATCCGCCGACCAAAGCCGTTGATATGTTCAAGGCCTTCAAAATTGGGATTTTATATTTAACTGATAACATTTCAACTCCCTCATCTTCCTATTTCCTTCTCCTATGATAAGGATGTATGGAAGTAGCTATGCCAACACTAGATGGTCCTTAACCCACCTCAAAACCAAGTAAGACATCTTTGTCTTCTTTATTCAGGTCCACATTCAATAGCAACAATATTGAAAGCCAATATTGACAAACTTCGGAAGAAAAAAATTTGTCAGATTTCCAACGATCACAAATATTGCACTAATGATCAAATATTGTCCGATTCATTCGACAGAAAGATATACGTTTTGTCCTCGTGAGTAACAGTTTCGAACACACAGTAAAGTATGTTTGTCGGATAAAGAGTTTTTTTAGAAACTGTGCGGAACATGAGATTAATCTGTGAATTTGCAACTAAATATCTGTCCGGAAAGAC
>JAWWMW010000763.1:226721-238012 GCA_035048345.1 Echeveria elegans
ATCTGGGACGTAGGATGAATCAAATGAATGGACATGATCTTTTTATACTTTTTATTTTAAACACCCTTTTTTATTTGTTCCACTCCCATATTTTATTTGTATATCTATCTATATAAAAGAATATCTAACTAACAAATCATAAATTTACCAACAACATCTAACTAAATCATACATTTACCAACAACATCTAACTAAATCTCTATCATCTAACTAAACAATTCCAACTAAATATCTAATTAACAAACCATACATTTACCAACAACATCTTATTAAATCTCTATCACCCTACTAAACCATTCCAACTAAATTAAAAATTAAAAATTAAATACAAAAATGAAAAATTAAATACAAAAATTTATATTTAACAGATAAACAATTTTGGTCGGGACGACGGGATCACCACTAGTGTGGAAATAGTAGTGCAATTGACCTTTTTATTATCATTTGAATAGTAATATTATGATTTACAAAGCCCGAAAATAAGCTAAACTATTAAGACTTTATAACACTCAGCCAAATAGATAGCTTCCATTATCAATAAACATACTAGTATATCCGAGTGTAAAGTGGTTATCAATTGGATTTTTCATTTTGCGATCCGTTGCATGGTGACTCCTCATGATTTACAGATGTCGATAAATTTGTTCCCCAACCATGCAAAATCGACCATTTCAACCATCTCCTTCTCATCAACCATAGATTGCTTCCTCAGCACACGAACACACAGAAATAAAAGAACAATACAAACAAATATAAGTAACCACGCAGACAGACTGTTGCGCAAATAAAAGTCTCACAACCAAGTTCCTTGGAAAGAAAATTAGAGCATCAAGACTCATTGAGAGCCTCTAGCTTTCCAAAACCCATCATTGCAAGCATCTTTCCCACAAACGACATCCCCATAACTTGTATCCACCGACCAAAGCCGTTGATATGTTCAAGGCCTTCAAAATTGGGATTTTATATTTAAGTGATAACATTTCAACTCCCTCATCTTCCTCTTTCCTTCTCCTATGATAAGGATGTATGGAAGTAGCTATGCCAACACTAGATGGTCCTTAACCGACCCCAAAACCAGGTAAGACATCTTTGTCTTCTTTATTCAGGTCCACATTCAATAGAGACAATATTGAAAGCCAATATTGACAAACTTCGGAAGAAAAAAAATTGTCAGATTTCCAAAGATCACAAATATTGCACTAATGATCAAACATTGTCCGATTCATTCGACAGAAAGATATACGTTTTGTCCTCGTGATTAACAGTTTCAGTTTCGAACACACAGTACACATATATTTGTCGGGTAAAGAGTTTTTTTAGAAACTGTGCGGAACATGAGATTAATCTGTGAATTTGCAACTAAATATCTGTCCGGAAAGACCAAATGGCTTATGGCCTAAATACACAATGACAAAAACTGGTTGTGGTTGTCAAAAGGACCATAAACAGCTGAGCTAAGGCCAAAGCAATAAATGTAATACTTGCGCCACATCCACAACTGCGATGCAACTGCAAACTTAAAGCAAGTTAAGCAACAAAAGAATCAGATCGATAAGCGACAAAAGTCACCCCTCAACTCAAGTAACAAATAACTCGCACCAGACTTGCTGATGATAACATAAACAATAACAGACCACAAAACTGATGTTTATTCAATTCCAACGGGCAACAACAATGGAAAATTAGCATCTGCAAATGGACATAACTTTCTTAAGTAACAAGTAAACAAAAGTTACCGACTTTTGGTAAATGAGTAAATCCTTCCATAAGAGGAAACCGATACAAAAAAGTACCCAAAGGTAACCTGCGGAAAAAACACAAAAAACGGTTAAGGGGTACTTTCATAGTTTTACTTACAAATTATCAAACCGAAAGAAACTTCCGAGGTATGTAGCATTTATAGCAATAAGCAGAGTATAAATACAGAGGACAGATGTCGGCAAGGACACTAGTAGGACTCGAAGTAGCAACTGATGTTTGGTATATTCAATGTGAATAAGATGGACAAGAGAGGTAAGAAAAAAATATTTTTTTGCATCAGATGGGTCTTTTTAAAATGGCAATTCTGAAAGAGTCGAGCTGAAATGAAACTAAGTAGGACTAAATAGAGAAAGGAAACAAAACTTGAAGAGGATCAAACTTGGTTGTCTCATTTCCTTAGTACCTATCATGGAATTTGATTCACTTGTGTCATGAAGCAATCAACAACAAAGGGAGAGAGGATATACTTTTTTCCTGGCTGATATAAATATTTTTTTAATCTATATAACTAATATCAAGTACATAATCATCATTTTTTAAGTATGTGTCTTCTCTAATCTGCGACTCCACCAAAAACGTATGTCCTTCGAGACAACTCCAAGACGATTTTACAACAACTACATGAATAACACAACTCCAAGCGTTGGGAGATGAGAATGAAAAGCCTCCACGCTAGAGTGAGAGGAATGAAAAACTCCACCAATAGAGAATAGAAAAAATATAATATAAATTGGTGAAAGATAGTGTTCGAACCCTGACCCTAAAATTTTCATGACGTAACTCTTACCAATAGGAAAGACCGAAATGCCCTAGTCATTCCTTATTCCCTTAAGTAAAATCAAAATGAAGAACTTTTCGGTAAATTTGACAAATTTAGCAGACGGAAAAGTGAAGGTCGCAAAGACGAAGTGTGAGTTTGTAAAAACTTCCAAAGATAGATGTTTTTTTTTTTTTTGTATTTACCCCAATATTTTTAATCACTACACCCGGCTAATCGAAGTATTAGACATTTTCCTTTATGTGTCCCCATCTGTACGCGCCTGTTCATATCTTGTGTTTCCTCCAATTAAATACACATTTTTCACACTTGTTCCGGAAAACTCAGTTCTCTGCTCTTCAAACCACAAACTTCAGTCAGGAACTTCTCTACATCAAAACAAGCGAAAACCTCACCATGGAACCTTTTTACAGGTAGGTACCATAATCATGTATCACACTCAATCTCTTGTTTCGGATTTGTGGTTTGGAGTTTTTTTTTCTTCTTCCGTGGCCTTTCGGCATTAGTACATGAATGACTATATCCATGTGGTGCAGGCGAAGTGATTATGATCAGGTTGCCGAGCTGACTTGGGAAAACGGCCAAGTCGGATTCCAAGTTCCACTTCCGGCAGCACGTACGAAATTCACATGGGAGACAGCTAATGAGACTCTAGAATCAATAGTCCAGCAAGGATCAACTGTCTTCCATAACCAACCACAAAACTCAAACATAAATCTCATTCAGAATTCTGCTGCCAATATAAACTCTTGTTCTTCTTTTGCCGCATCATCCGGTGACAACAACAATCCATTCCCATGGTTAGAAACCAGCCCCTGCAACAATGGAATAAACCGCAGCATCAGTGCTTGTGCTACTGATTTAAGAGAAAGTGAAACTTACACGATGGCCGGAACTACTGAAGAAGATTTGGCTTATAATTATGGATCAGTAAGACTTTCAACACTTTTCGTCGAGTATATACTTTTTCATGATGTACCTGATGTTAAGCATGTTACATGGAAATTTTTATGATGCAGGATGATAAGAAGGAAGATCAGGAAAGCAAAGGAGTAAAAGGGCACTCAAGCTCGACTAGACGCAGTCGAACAGCAGCAGTACATAATCAGTCAGAAAGGGTAAAGTTCAGTTGCAGACATGCTCTAAACATCATATATATATATCACACGATAAAACCTATGTAATAATAATAAAAAAACACGCGGTATTTGATATGATCATCTTGTTTACTCAGAAACGCAGAGATAGGATCAATCAGAAGATGAAAATACTTCAGAGGCTAGTGCCAAATGCGAGCAAGGTACTGATTTAGAGTTATTTATTTTGACGTTTTAGAACAATAAAAATCACAGTTTTTTTCTAAAGTAATTCCGGTGAAATCTTTTTGCAGACAGACAAGGCCTCGATGCTCGATGAAGTTATCAAGTACTTAAAAAACCTCCAAGCACAAATCCAAATGATGAGTTATATCAGAAACATGCCACAAATGATGGTACCATTGGGTTTGCAGCAGCAGCAAATGCAACTACATAATCAGATGTCAATTCTAGCCCGGGCAGGCATGAATATGAATTTAGGGATGTTGGGCACTGGAGGAATGCTAAACATGATGAACACACCTCGGTCGTTGTCTCCGCAATCAGTTCCACAGCAGTATCTTCCTTCCACATCTACTTCTACCAATCCCGTCTTGCTGCCATTTTTTATGGTGCCACCAATGACGACCACAACTACAACGCCTCATTTTGCACAGGTACAAACTTTTTACCCTGCAAACACACAAAAATCCACTTTATTTACATTTTGTTATCCATTTCCGTAAGTGTCCTATTTTCACGATATCATTCAAATTAATACTTTTGAATCCGTAAGCAGTCGATGAATATGGAACTGTACAACAAGATGACAGAATTCTGCTCTCAACAAGCGAACAAGACAACTGACACACCGGAAAAGAGCAGTCCCACATTTCAATGACGCTCTGTCCCTATAAATGTGAGGAATGCAAAAGTTACCAAGACGAACAGACCAGCTACAGTTTAATATGCTTGTAAAGCCTCAATATAGTTGCTTTGCACAATGATAATGTCAAAGTTCTTATGCCAAATAACTTTGCACATTCTAAATTCATTTTTTCTTTCACGTACTGATACGTCCAATATGCGTGCACATACAAAGCCAATGCTGTACACAGATCATAAGAGGATATGCATCAAACGAGTACAAACTATAACTAACTAAACCGATAAAAACAATCACAATATCATCCCTGAGATGTATAGCTATGACATCGACAGTGCTGTAGACTTGCATAATATAAACACATTACAGAAAACCAAGAAAGTCGTGCTCGTATAAAAACTGATATTTCGACTTGGAAAAAGTTGATCATTTTCATGACAGAGACTTAATGCGGGAACAAAATGAATGCAAGACAGCACCATTTCAAAGCTTATCTCGCAAACTCGTTATCAGTATCATCAAGGCATATATTCTTAGTGGCTACAAATTTAAACTGAGATCATGGTGGACCAGAGAATCAAATGAAAGAACCAATTCAAAGCTTAACAGCGACAAACGTGCTTCTTCCTATGCAGAAATCAGATTTTTCACCAAGCAATAGTTACGTTATCTTTTCTGGAGAGTACAAAAACAAAAAGGCAATGCTTTTATTCATGGAGTCTATTCAGATTCTTCAGCTTCGAGCATTCATTCACAGTTAAATTTCCATCACAGAAAAATGTACTTCTGATTTACATTACAGATTGTTAGACAGGGTTTGAAAATTTGAGTAGAGGCAACAGGTTTAACATAAATACATGAAAGCGAAATATACTCAATGATTCATTTTTCATATATGCCACTACTAAGAACTTACGTGTCGGCGATTCACCGGCCTCATTCATCTGGACCACTCGACAGATCAAGAGGCTCAACCCTTTCACACATGCCTTACTTCATGGCAAATCAAAGACAAAGGGCCATAGGATCATATCAAATACCTACAGCTCTTTATTTAGAAGAGACCGACACATTTTCGGTTCCATCCTTACATGTGATTGTCCAAACAAAGAAGCCGGAATACTTAAGGCCATATTCCACTAATCACAAGATAGCCGGAATGGACAGAAATGTCTACTAACACGAGCCAAGAGTTACAAATATGAACAACCTGAAGGCAGCAATCCCAAGTTCAGGACACGGAAATATTCATGAGTAGTTGGTTTGGAGGTTTTAATTTTGCATGTCGGGCATGTCAGTTGATTATCTCTTTAATCAACCAATCCAAACTAGGATATGCAAAGTAGATAACCAAGAAAGATGGGATTGCAAACAGGGCTGTGACAAGAGAATAGACTGCTAATATGGTAACCGAGAGAGGAATGGCATACAACACTATTAGAATAAAAATGATGATCATCGGAAACTTGGCTATCAAGCGAGCAAAGAAAACAAAGGACTTTTGAAGAGACACATGAAGGTTTTGTGAAACCAGATACCTATTGAAGAAATGGCTTCTGAGCTGAAGCTGATGATGGGGTTGATTGGGTAGGATTGGCCCGCTGTTTAGAGGGGTTTCGTAATTGGCGCTGCTTCTTCTTGCAGTACTGTTCATGAACGAGGCTGGTTTATGATCACTGCACATAGATGACTGGGACCTTGTTCTATCGCCATTCATGCTTTCAACCATCCAAAGCAGGAAAAAATTCTTGCGAGGGAATCAGAGATTGCCTTTGTAGACCAACCGAAAGGAAAACATATCGCACCAAGGGCAGGTTACAAAGAGAGGCAGTTGAAGCGGCAGGGTAGAGAATCTGATAACAGCCCGCTGTAAACCTAATACACAGTTCTTGCATAAACTGTGGCCACACCATAACACGTAAGGTACATTCTCAACAACGTTAAAGTGCTCCCAACATATAGGGCATTCAAGTCCCTCCTCTGGCGATGTGTTGATCGGTACCTCGTCTTCCTCTGAAAACTCTGAATGACCTCGTCTGCGCCTTGTAGAGTTTGTTTTCCGCCCAAAAGCTCCAGCAATCGTTCTAGATGCATAACTCCACATGATGAATCGAATTCGAAAACTAAATGGTAGAATGTAAAAATTAATTAGTCCATCAATTCAGCAAACAAGGAAACCGTGCAAAGATAACAAGAATTCCAGTCACAACAACTATGAGCCTAATGGAAACCTAATTAGGCCCCATCAATTCAGCAAACAAGCAAATCATACAAAGATATCAAGAACTCCAATCACAATAAGATCCAGACATCAGTATAGTTTCTTTGAATACCAGATAAAGTAGCTATAGTCAGCCCTCTATAACTTTTCAAAATGTTTGGAAAAAATGGATAAGGAGAACTTTTATAAGGTAAATCGGCTGTTATAATAAAATATCTATGGAAGGATGTTATAATGGGCTGACTGTATGTGCCTAGTCGAAATCCAAAGCAATGTTGCGGCATCAAATTGATGGCGAAATTCATGAAACGGAAGGACAGAGCTCGATCGGAACTCGACGACCGAAACTCGCAGTGCGGCCGAGGAGAAATGAAAAAAAAAAAAAATCTTCCGACTCGTTAGGGCAGAGACTGTTGAAAAAATATCTGAGCGTATCGGATGGAGTAGTAGCGCGGTGGAGTCCCAAAATAACCAATAAACAGTAGTACTCCCACGCCTCATATTTTTATTTTCATTGGATAGTTGGCGGATTTAAAAAAAATTATATTATGTGAGATAAAAGTAGTAAAGAGAATGAATGGAAAGTAAATAGATTGGAGAGAGATTATAAATATTAAACAAATAAATTTCCATTTAAGAAAATGAGAAAGAAAATTTTGAGATATCAAAAAAAAAATAAGAAGAAAAATATGGGACATCGGGAGCGGTACTTATCATTTGAATTTGCCAGCTTTCTCGGTTACTCTTGCACCATTCATTACCTTCTTTTTTTGCATCCCTCGATCTTAGTAGCTCCACCTATCAACCAGGGAAGCAAGCTGCATAAATTCCAAAGAACGGCATAGGCCACTGCACAAATTGGATGTTCTTCTTACAAATATGAAGCCCAGAGGCTCTGGAACTGGAAGGAATCAAGGAAAGAAATAAAAATATTTTTACCCCTGAAAAAAAAATTATTGATATGCACCAGTCTATTATGTGGCGAACAGTCAAAATCACACAAGGTGCAACATCAAAATACGTACAAACATGTGAACAAAATTAGCAGACACGCTATGGTCGGGCACCGAAACAGACTGCTATGAAAATCACACAAGAAAAAACATTATAGACTGTTTGGCGCCAGGATGGGAGAATCACACAGTACATAAGTAAGAGTTGATGGTGATACACAGACTTGCTTAGTATTGGTGAGTTTGAAAGTGGAACGAGTCTGATTTAATTTAGAAACTCTGCAAAGGGCTGGTGATACTCGTTGGACTTCTCACTTCATGTCAATTTCTAGTTTGATCAAGATGTTTAGTGCAACATGTGAAGTTTTATTAATTATCAAATCTGTTGGAAATATTCACAGTCAATGAGGAGAAGCGAGCTCAGTTTATGAGATAATGACTTCTTTTTATTTTGGTCTTCATTATGCACCTAACGAGAGAGGTTCTAGACATTACAAGCTGCCTTTGTAATGCTTCGGTCACAAGATGTTTTGAATGTTATGTCACTTGTTTCGTTTTCAAAGGCTCTCTTGCAAAAACTTACAGGTTAGGGATGGAGTGGTTTGATAGAAAAATTAACAAAATTTTGACATTGAGGTGCCTGAGCTTAGAGCGCGTCATGAAACAATAAGACGAAATGAAATAACAAAGGAGCATTATTACAAAGTCGATATATTGTACACAATGGTAGACTCTCAACTGCAAGAACTGAACAACCGATTCAGTGATGAAATCGTGGAATTGATCGGACTATCTTTAGCTTTGGATCCGAAAAGAAAGACAAATTTTACCCCTGCAGACTTTGATTAAGATGAAATAAAAACAATATGCCAACATTTTGAGTTGCTTCGATAACTTCTAGAGTTTTAGGCCTCGTTTGGTTGTGGGGAAAAATGAGAGGAAATGAAAGTAAAAATTAAAGAATTTTTTTGAGTGAAAATGAAATATGTGTTTGATTGTAAGGAAAAAAATAGGCAAAATTAAATCAAATTTTCCTTACAACTTTTCTTTAAATTTTATTTTCCTCACTTTTTTCCGCAACCAACCAAAGGAAGCCTTAGACTTTAACCATAATTTCTGAATTAAGTCAATGGCTGATGAAAACACGAAAATCAAACATGTTTCCTTTGTTGTACAAGATGATATCTCTTATTCTAACTCTTCCGGCGCGATTTTTTTTCCAAGGATGAATATAGTGAAAAATGCACTTCGTAATAAGATGAAAAATGATTTCTTATTGGATTGCTAGGTTATCAACATCAAGAAGGAGATGGCTAAAACATTTAGTATAGATTCAATAACTGATGATTTTCGTGATCGAGAAAACAAGACGCTCTTTATTTTCTACAACCCCTATCTTAGTTCCTGTGTCCGTCCCTGCGCGAATAGTCGTTGATTTCAACCTAACAGCTTGCGTTCTTCCGCGTCAGGTGCGGAGTCTAAGCCGTTGGCCATTTGGACGTCTGGACCTCGCCTTGGTATTCCTAGCAATGGAAAATATGAATAGCGGAACGAAAAAAATAAATGATGCTTGAATGAATAAATGGCGAAAATTTTAAAACTTACTTCTGATGATGTACACGCCAAACTTTCTTTTTTATCTTCTTCCTTCTGCTTTTCTTTCCATTGTGTGAAGTTTCAGGACGTGATTCCTTGGTAGGAATGGAGGAGGGTGTCGCAACGACCTCGGTGTCTATTTTCCTGTTTGGTTTAAACACTGGTGTAACTGAGGGGTTTAAGTCATCACCTGAGCATTGAAGAGAAATACCCATTGAAATCGCCTCGTCCCAGAGTTTCTTACCCTTCTCGAATTCCCCACTTCTGCATAGTTTTGGTATCAGCAGGTCATACATCGGTCCATAATCACCGACGGAGTTTTTCTTCATTCTCTCGAACAGCTCAAGAGCAAAACTTACCCTCTCAACTCCACAAAGAATACCAGTTAAATCATAGTAAAACCTGCGCTCGGGGACCAGTCCCTCTTCAAACATGTGGTCTAAAATCTGATTACCTTTCCCAAATCGTCCAGACAGGTACAACACTCTTATAACAAGATAGTAGCTGACCCAGTCCGGAGGACAACCGGCCTTCCTCATTGAGTCAAGTATGCGCACTGACTCTTTCACTCTCCTTATTTTGCCAAGGCATGAAAGAATTATGTTGTATGATATTGAGGATGGCTCAACTCCATTGGAAATCATTTCCATTACAACGTTGAGAGCGTTCGGAACAAGTCGTGATGGGTCGGTTTTCATGTGTTTGTAGCAAAGGCATCTGAGAAATGTGTTGTAACAAAACAGACTGATTTTAATACCGTCAGACTTCATTTCCTTGAGGACTCGCCTAGCGTTCTTCACATCTTCTTGCACGCCCCAACCATGTAGCAGACTCCTGTAGATGCATTCCTCCGCTCCATGAATCTTATCCTTATGATGCGAAACAACACCTTCAGCTTTTTTAGCATACCCCTTTTCACAAAGAGCACTAACGATTGCAGCAACGGTGGCGCTATCTTGCGGACACTTGAACTTATCTAACGTCTTGAAAATACCCAAAGCCTCGTATTCTCTCCCCATTTTCACGAACGCCTCAGCCACAATACCAAATGTCTCCGTCTCCATAACCCGCCCTTCCTTTCCCAAATCTGTAATCAAAATATCAATAGCAGTGAAGTCCTTTAGCTGAGCGAAGACACGAATCGCAGAGTTAAAAACCCTATCATCCAAATAACACGACAGCCTATTCCGCGACCACAAGAAGAATCTCAATAATCTCCTAACAGATGCCTCAGATTTACAAGCCTCAATGACTTGCATTACCATCGACGAAGTCAAAGGAACATGTGACTGATCAAGATTTAACTCCAAATCATCCAAACTCCCATTCATTGTGCAAACAATGTTACACAACCCACGACAGCTAGAGGACTCCAACGAAGTTCGTACATTTGCGCAAAGCGTCCTAACAGGCATATTTTTTATCTGAATATGGTCACAGAGACATGCAGTTAAGAATCTCCACCTTTGTCTCATTAAACTGAGCATCATGTTCTGTGCGACGATTTATCAAACAGTTGGCATGCGTCCCCAAACTTGGAACTACCACAGCTACAAGAAATGAGAATCAGACTTTGTAGTATTTTTATTTTAGTACGGTCACTGCAGGCTAGGTCTGTGATTGAGAAAAAAGGTCAACGCATGGTCAATCGGCATCACATCCGTTCGATTGTTGAAAACACCGAAACAAATCGTCGCGTTTGCAAGAGTCTGAAGTTTTTGAGTGACGAAATGAATGAATTGGCAGTTAATGATGTAACCGAAAAACTGAACCTTGCTTAATTTATTCAATAAAAAATTGAAATGATTAAATGAACCTTTTTTTTATGGTTTTACTTTTGTAAAAATATGGGAGTGAATCAAATAAAAAGACTCATTTATTATAGAAAGTATTAAAAAATCTGGACCATTCATTTACCAGTATATTTGAGTATAGATCGGGTAAAAAAAATGTCTAAATATAAAAAGTATAAAGAGATCATAACCATTGATGTATCTTCTAATCAATGACTGAGATTATC
>JAWWMW010000763.1:272117-286533 GCA_035048345.1 Echeveria elegans
CAAATAAACCATAATAGCAAGCACATGTCAGTAGTGTTATGTATATGTATTTAATATTAGATTCAAAGTACTCAATACAGAGGTCATCATCAAATATATCATCATCTTTATAATTGTCTCTTTCAGTAAATTCAATCTTCATAAATTGATAAGAGTAGAGGACTCAGATGCCTTGCTATGTCTACAAATAACATATAGTGCGTACGTATCAATATTTAGAGGTTTACTCGGGTTCACCGTTTTAATTTGGTGCATCCATACAACATCATTTGCATTCATAGTTACATATTAATCAAATAATGAGATTAAAGCATGTTATTTAATTAAACATGTGATTTGCGTGCAAAGAGGCATGTGAAAATCATATATCTTCATTAATGACGTTACACATATTCATATGTTGTTGAAGTTGCATTTACGAATACAAATGGTGATACAGATGTATCAAATTAAGGTGGTGCACCCGAATAATTATCTGGACGTTTATGTATAGGAAAGTGGAGGACGATCATCTCTGCGACAGATGATGACGGAGGAGGAGGCGTCAATGGTGTCAATGGAGTCGTTGAAGTCAGGAAAATGATCGGAAAAATAAATTCTAACAGCACGCCGCCATAAGTTAGGACGGAAAATGTCGACTTGCTACCAAATTATCTAGTGAATTGTTTTTTTTATAATTTCTTGAAAAAAAATAACTTAATGTGGATACACATAAAGTTAACAGTGTAACCCTATATAAGTGAAATAGTGAAGATGTGCTTAGGCAGTTAGGCCATTTCTGCTTCATGAAAGGTCACCTTCCCTACACCTACTCTCAGACCACACAACTGTCTCAATTTAATAACACCAAAATCTGTAGACTTTTTTGTATAGCTTACCATCGACTTCATCTGCCTAATCCGAAACCTTTTAAAATAACATAAAACACCTAAACAAAATCATAGTAAGACAACACCAACCTTAAATACAAAAGCATAATTAGACACATGCATGTTAATAGTACTTAATTGCACTGGGTAGCTGGATAAGTAAAACTTATTACTTAATTCTCTAGTAAACAATACTGCCGCATTTCAAGACTGTTTGAATCCAGCCACCAACAACACCAGCTGCTGAAGAAACAGATGCACAAACATAATACACAAACAGAAAAGAACATTATACATAAACAGAAAAGAACAGTAATAAGTGTACGTGTGAAAGAGGATGATGATCCTAAATGCTGTCTGTTTCTCTATTGTATTTTTATTGTCAATCTGATGGACCATATCAATTTCTTCTAGCTTCTAGAAACAATATATAGATTGATGATGAATCGATTGCTTTGTTCCATAATCAATTCATTTTCATATACTCGTAAACAAAATGTAATTATTTTATTTTGTGATTTAGACTTTTTTGGTCACTGATCTCTTCATTTATGGTCATTAAAACTTACAAAGAGCATCTTTAGGTACACAAAACATACTTATGACACATCTACTTTCATTGTTATAAAAAGTCTACTGTAGAATATTTCAACAATGAGGCATCAATCCAGCAATTTTACATGCACAAAAACAATTCTACAAGTATTAAATTGAAGAAATATTACTACTTCAAGGCTGTTAGTTAATGCATCAAAATCCAAAAACTCATCACCATATCTATAAAAGTGATTAATAAACATATCCATACATTACACATGTCTTCTTTCTTATAGTCAATAATATTAAAATTAAAAAAAAAACATGTTCAACATGATAAATATATTAAGGATAGAGTAGGTTGTTTAGAGAACACATATTAATCTCAGGATAAAGAAAATATATGATCTAACAATCAGTCATTTGATGCAATTCAATATTCTGCTAATGCATCCACGCCTTTTGAATCCTTAGTAATAAATACATTTTAAAAAATAATAACAAAGAAAACACCAAATGTTGTCCGCCAACTTAATTTTTCCGATGAGAAAAAAACAAGTTGCCTTAGCAATAATTCCAGCTTTAAATTCTTAAACAAAATACAATAATTAATAATAAAAAATTAATAAATCAAGAATAAAAAGTGCCGCCTGGCCTGCACCTGTTTGTCAATACTCTGTTTTCCAATTTCACATTCCTCTGCTCTGCAGCCATTCAAACATGGAGACTCTCCTCATCCCTTCTCCTCCACACACCGCCGACTTCAAATCTTCCGCCCCAAGCAGCGTCTGCTCCACTCCCTACACAAGCGCACCCTCCAGCCCTCCTCACAACTTCTTCTTCTTCAACAACAGCGCACCCACCAGCCCCAAACTCTACGCTCAATTCACCCACAATCCATCTCTCCGCGACGCTAATTTCAACTTAACGTCTTCCTCACCATCCTCCTCTGTTCCGTTCGATTGGGAAGAAAGCCCCGGAATTCCGAAAAACAGAGTCCGACCTGACGATCGAGACGACAGAACCGATTTCGAGTTTGACTTCAGTGGACAGCTCGATCGCAACTCTCTATGCGCGGATGAGTTGTTTGACGGTGGAAAGATCAAACCTTTAAAGCCTCCGCCGCGGTTGCAGACTTTAAACAATGAAACCGAAACAGAGCTTTCCGATTCTAACCGTTTTAGAACTGCGCACTCTTCGCCCAGATCGAGCAACGGCGGTAGCATTTTCTACTCTCCGAAACGAAAGCAGGTTGTAATCGATCCGTTTACGAAGGCGTTGGAGGAAGCGAGGAAGGCCAGAACGAGTGATTTCAATTTCAATCCGAAACAGATCGAACAGAGCCGCGGCAGAGGAATGAGTATCACAAAGATGACGACGACGTCGTTTTCACATAAAAAGACTCGATCTTTATCACCTTTCAGAATCGCTGACATCATCGCAGAACAACAACAGAACAGAACGTCGTCGTTTTGGGGTACGTTCTCACTTCCAAAAGCGTACAGAAAATGGAAAATCAAAGACCTTCTGTTCCGTTCCGCTTCTGAAGGAAGAGCGACAGAGAAGCTGCCGGTAACAGAGGATGCAGAGTCGAGGAGATTTATGGAGAATTCGAGTTTCAGATCGGTTGAAACGACGACGTCGGAGGTGTCAGTTGGGTCGAATAGTAAAAGGAGGAGTAACAGAGTACCTGTTTCGGCACATGAATTGCATTATAAGCTGAACAGAGCAGTGTCGCAGGAGATGAGGAAGAAGACGTATCTTCCGTATAAGCAGGGGTTGTTGGGTTGCTTAGGGTTTGTTCCCGGTGGTGGTGGTGTTGAGGTTTCTAGAAGCTCTACTGGGTCAATGACACGTGTCTAATGTTTTAGGAGTATCTTTTGGTGATGTTTTCAATTTACTGTAAAATGTGTAATTTAGAGAATAAAAGTCTGGTTCCGGTCTGCCATGAGAACAATGATATGATGATGATGTTTGAGGTTTGTGGTGTGGAGTGGCGGAGTCAGGATTATAAATTGAATGTGGTTAATTTTAGATTACATATGAATGTTAGGCGAGATGGAGAATTGGTGTGGCTATTTTCACTAAAATAGTTAAGACCCAGGTTTCGATTCTCTCCGGCAGTGTAAAATTTTTTTTTTTTTTGATTTTTTACTTGACCTTGAGTCCAAATAGCTATAGCCCAGCTACGCCCCTGGGTGGCGATGTGTGGGTGCAGCTCATGTTGTCCGGTGATGACTGATGCCTACAGACCCCACTCCACACTCCACAGTCAAGGATAGTTGTTGTCATTGAAGTGTGTGTCGGGTTAAAGTTAACATTCTAAGTCTTGTTATTGTTATAGCCGACGTTGCTGACTTTTATGTGGTTGATGACTTGATGTTATTGGAGGAGTCCCCCATTGAGTTTTTTATTTTTTATTTTTTATTTTTTATTACACGCATCCCATAAGGGAGCAAAAGATATACACGGGACCAGAGCCCGGAAGTTTGAAACATGTTTAACCACCCCCATTGAGTTGGGTTGGTCTTCTCTAGCCCCGGATAAAGATATTATACTTTATTAACTAGAAGTGAATACGTCGTCCCGACGAAATTTTGTCGTGAATATATATTTTTTATATATATTTTTGTTCGATTTTTAAATTTTTTTTCTATTTTTTCCGTTCTGGTTTTTTAATTATTTTTTATTCTATCTCTATTCAATTATTCACAAACTTCCCAATATGAAAATTTTAATATTTTAAATTTATTTTTTAAAATTTTAATTTCTAATTAATTTTTAATTTTTAAATTTTTGGACTGAATGGTGGACTGACTAATGGGTTGGTGGGTTGTGTGGTGGGTTGATGGATGTGTGGTGGGTTGAGGATTTAGCAACCAAAAAATAAAATTTAGCTACGAAAGTTCGTTGCTGTTTGTGTGTTGAGGATGAAAGCTTATTATTAGGTTAGATTCATTACTCAATGCATTATTTGTGTCAACACATGAATAATATACTATTCAGTATTAACGTGCCGCCCATCATCCCGACGGAAATGCGGATCGATCAAATACAACAAACATTTGATAAAATACATGATAAAATAAGAAGTTGATGACATGATTTATAATAAGTGATACTCAGTAGAAGACAATGAACATATTTGGAATTACATATGTTTTGATGTTCTATCATATGTAGAAATTCAGTACTCATTTATCTTTTTATATTTCATTTATTTATAAGTATAACAGTAACATGATTCAGCATTTGCAAATAATAATATGATTCAGCATTTGCAAATAATAATATGATTCAGCATTAGCAAAGTAGCTTGATGTGCTTGATGATCACAGAGTAAGATCACATATGAAACTCCTTATCTTAACGCCTTCATTCAGGAATTTTTTGCAAGCTCGCCACTACCACAAAATAGCATTTTAGGTGTCGCCTTAACGCCATGGCAAGTTGTGCTCCCTATTGCGACGCAATTTAGAACACTGCTGGCTCACAACAGAAAACCTTCTTGCTTTCTATAGATAATATATATGTCTTCCGCGCTTATGCGATGGACAAATAGTGTTTCGTTGTCTTCTTCATCAACATCGACTCGATTAAAACCCAAGTCTTCCGAGTGCTGCATTACAATTTAACTTTCAGCAAAAGTAAATGTTACAACATCACAACTAAATTGCTTTTAATAAATAAAAATAGAACTGAAAATGTAAACTAGAACGAGACACAAAATGTATGGAAAAAACAACCTCGGCAACATTTTTGTGTCACATGTCCAGTCCCTTGATCACCTCATTTTCCATCATCATTCAGGCGATACAGCTTTACAAGCAGCAGTTCATAAAATGTATAAATAAAATATCTTGCTACGTATATCAAAGTTATCTCCAAATGATTAGACTGCAACTATAAATGAGATTAAATAACACCAACAACAAAAAACCAAGCGGACGCAACTGTAATGAAGTTACATATCTTAGTTTGATACATTTTAGATTCTTAGACATAGCCTTTTTCCAATCAGTAATGAAGTTACCAGTGTTCCGGCCATCAGCACACATGTTGTTTTTTGTAGCCTTAGCTTGAATTCCAGCTGGAATTTGCTTACTCACATCAATCGGAGCAGTTCCAACCTTTTGGGCAGACACATATCAAGGCTAAGGGTATTCAGCCTTCAGGCATTGGGTGCGTTTCGAACTTCCAAAGGATATCCCAACTAACTCTCTCCTCCATGTCACATACACTGTGTCATCGGAATTTTCAGGGTTTTAGCCTGAAGGTCTCCCGTTTGGTTGCAAACCTTGTGATTTGTGTGAATATGCACAGTTGGGTCTCAAGATTTACATATAAACTAAAATGTAACGATGGGAGTCACAGTTCACCCGGCTGCGCAGGCGAGCCTTTTCCCACTGCTACCAGGGAGAAGCCCATCTTTGGCCATTTCTTTCATAACACTTAACACAGCTTCCATATTTCCTTCCTTATGGTTGATGTCAACAAGGACTTTGGCAAGCTCAGAATCAGTAAGCTTCGAGCTTCTCAACAATTTCTCGACCACTTGGTTAACTTCATTGTTCATCCCCTCTTTAACGAGGGATTTTGTCAAAGCTATGACGGTGACATGATGAGGAACAAAGCCTGCGAGCAGCATTTGTGTGTACAAATCAAATGCTTTCCGCACATTTCCGCTGCTGGAGTGGCCATGGATTATCACGTTGTACACTGCTTCATCAGGTTTGTGGTTTTTCTGAAGCATCGATGAAAGAACTTTATCAGCTTCGTTCATCAATCCTTTCATGCAGAAA
Organism: Echeveria elegans; assembly: GCA_035048345.1. Classification (NCBI taxonomy): domain Eukaryota; kingdom Viridiplantae; phylum Streptophyta; class Magnoliopsida; order Saxifragales; family Crassulaceae; genus Echeveria; species Echeveria elegans. The sequence goes on from JAWWMW010000763.1 coordinate 278,326, forward strand.
CCTTTCAAGAGTGGCACAACGCTTTTAAACTCAATACTACTACAATTCTCAATAAGCGTATTGTATGTAACATCGTTAGGCACAGATTCATCATAAAAAAGACGGAACAGAAGCTGTTTTGCCTCCCTTGTTCGAGCTTGCTTATTCAGGCCGTTGATGAGAACATTATACGTGACAATATCAGGAAGGAAACCCTTTTGTACCATCTCATTGTGAAGACTAAGAGCTTTGTTGATATCACCTTCTTTGCAATACGCATTGATCATAGTAGTATAAGTGACCTCATCCGGATGCAAGCCTACAAAAAACATCTCCCGGCAAAGATCACAAGCTTCTTCAAGTCTCCTCTGTTCACAAAGGCCATTAAGTAGAGATGAATATGTGACCACATCTGATGCAATTCCCTTATCATACATCTCCTGCTTTATCAAGAAAGCACTATCCAAATTTCCGATCGAACAAAAACCAGATATAACTGTACTATAACTTACAACATCAGGTTTGAATCCTGCCTTGTCCATCTTTTTGATTAAACTAATTGCTTGATCCATTTTTTCCAGTACACAATGGCCATGGATAAGAGCATTATAGGTTATCATGGAAGGTGAGAACCCACTTTTTATCATTTCGGCAAGAAACTTATACGCGTCATTCAAAAACCCCTGCTGCGCAAATCCATCAACTAACGTGGTATATGTTCTCGCATTAAGACCAATCCCTCTAATTCTCATCTGACTAATAAGCTCTAACGCTCGATTCAAGTTCTTACCTTTACACATACTATTTATCAGCGCCGTGTACGTAACAACATTCGGACACAATCCATTGCTAACCATCTCTTCATGCAAAACAAGCGCTTGATGAAAGTTACCCTCTTTACAATACCCATTCACAAGGGTGTTATACGTAACCTCATCAGGCACCATTCCCTTCAAACTCATCTCCTTCAAAACCTCACTCGTCTCCGTCATCCTCATAGCCCGACATAACCCGTTGATAACCACATTGTACGAAATCAAGTTAGGCCTCAAACCCTTACCACACATCAATCTAAAAATTTCCATGGCTTTGTCCATATTACCCAACTTACAATACGCATCAAGCAAGGTATTAAACGTCACTACATTCGGCAAACAACCTTTCTTCTCCATCTCACGGAAAATTTCCAAACCTTTATCAATTGCTTTAACCAAACAAAACCCTCTAATCAAAATATTATAAGTGAATACATTAGGCGAAATCCCATTCTCCACCATCTCATCAAAAATTTGCGATGCAATCTCAACCGAACCCTTACTCCTAACCACAGCTTCAATCACAGAATTATAAGCCAAAACTCCGGGCATGAAGCCATGACACTTAGCCAAACTGATAAAATTCCGACCTTTATCAATCAAATTAACACTACAGTAACTTTTCACAAGCAGATCAAACACAGCCGAGGTTGAATCAAATTCGTGGTACAAATCCTTAACCAATTCGAACACCAATTCACCTGTCGGATCATCTGTTTCCAATGCTAACCTCTCAGCAACTGTCTGTGCCGTTTTGTAAAGCTTAAACTTTGTCAAAACGTGTAAAGCTGAGACCTTGCATCGAGTGGTGAGGAACGTATTTCTGGAGCTACTTGCCCAGTTGAAGAAATTGAAGATTAGGGTTTGGTCGGATTTGAATTTGGTTATTATGTATGATGTTGCTTCCGGAGTAAAATTAGGTGCTAGCGAATCGAGCTCGTGTGGATTGCGTCTGAGAAAGTAGATAGCTTTTTCAGCTAATTGAACGTCGGATGACGCGGTGGCGGACGAGCTTCGTCGTCGGAAAGAGAGGTTGATTCCGTTACGGGGTTTTAGCCGGAGCATTTTTAGGGGTTTGGAAAAATTGAAGCTGTACGAACTACGAAGTGTATATGAAGAAGAAGTTTCGCATCTTACGGCGCCGTGTAGAAAATGGATAGAATTTTACAGCACTTTACGACGACGTTTCATAACAAGTTAAACCAGACGATGTCGTATGAGATGAAAAAAAATAAAAAAAAATAAATTGGCCCATACAGGTCTCGAACCTGTGACCTTCGCGTTATTAGCACGACGCTCTAACCAACTGAGCTAATGGGCCAGTTGCCAGAAATTCAGGATAGTATGTATTAACCTTGTTATGCAGCACTTGTTGTTTTTTTTCCATTCAGTTTTGATGCATTCCTGCTTCCTAGCAAAATTAATTCCAATGTTTTGCTGGGTTGCATTTTTTTTTTGAGAATACCGAGATGGGATTCAATGGATCGAATGAAAAGAAGTACCTTCGTAAACACCTAAATGGAATAGATGTTTTAATGGAAGCATTATTGTGAAAGATAAAACTGGAGTGGAATATAGAGTGTGAAGGGTAGTTGCTGGTTTTGCTCATCTAGTGGATGAGAATTCTTGATTCCCATACCATACATGATACATACCCAGTTGCTATGGTATGCATGAATCTGATAATAAGTAAAACAAGATTTGTGTTCTAGACAGACAAATAAAGATTTCTTGTTTAGATAGGAGACAAATTATAATGTCTGAAAGACTGAAACAGGTTAGAGGATGATGGGTTATTTATTTCTAGAAGATTCTGTCTTGCCATTTGTTTGGTCTTAAAGATACCATGAAGGAGACTCCTGTGAAACTATTGGCCACGGCTTTAATTTATTTACATACAATAATTGATGAGGCAGCAGCTTCATTGCCATACACTTTGCTCCACAGCTCCAGTAGTTGTGTATTGTATTTTAATGCATCATAATATTATTCTCACCCGAAATGGATGTTTCCAACCTCCAAAGCGTCATCCAACTCTCTGAAAAGCATTGTGATGCAGAGGCCAGTTGATCTTAACGCATGCATAAGTACGGATTTTCTTGCAAGATTCATAACTAATATTAAATACGTAAATTTTGTGTTTAAGATCTCACGTCGTTTAGATGGAAATCATCTGCTAGCTGGAATATAAGTTCAAGGAATTCTATAATCTATATAGATAGTTTTTTTAGGGTGAGTTTTCGAATTGGTGATGTTGTGTTTCGAAAGAATAATCAAGTTGTGTAATTGGTGTAAGATGATATTGTTATAAAAGTAAATATATAAGAAAAACCATCTTAAAATAGATTATTTAATTTGCTAATTGCTAAGACTAACTTTTTCAATCTTATTTCCCATAACATTTTTTTGATAATGAATTACATGAGTACAATTTAACACAAAAATTCAATATCAAGTACATTTTTTAAATTTTCCAAGCAATAAGTTGCATTCGACATTCCTACCCAATCAATTATTAAATTGAAGTAGCATTTTTCCCCACGGTATAACACCCATAATTTGGTAAGCCAAATATGTATATTACATATACTGAGAAGGTTATTTTTTTATATTTTTTTTCGATAGCGGGTTACACGGGTATACTTAAGTCGTACAAGACTTAATAATATCGTGTACTTAAAAATCTATTCTAGCACAGATCCCACAGAACACCAATACCCAATAATAAAACAAACAATTAAATGCTTGTTTAAATCTTAACCCAAAATGAATGACCAAATATAGTCAAAAGACCAGGCGGCGCTCCAAAAGCCATAAATGACCTAGTCGCTGCCCAATGCCATAAATGCCCCGACTGCCCATCTTCCGAGCCAAACGTCGTGTCCCCGACTGCTCGCCTTTCGGCTGTCCGACACCGATCAGACCCAGCATCGATTGTCCATCATCCGACCGACCTCGCTTGCGACGACGACAACCCGCTCCGTGATCACCAATTGGCCTTCATCCAACCAGTCGCACGACAAACTGACCGAGTGCCCCGACGCCAATCACAGATGAAACCACTGCACCCACCGAGACCGCACCACTCACCCGCTTGCAAACCACTTTGCCTAAAATACTCGCGGATGCCGAGAGTCCACCCCCGAGACGGCCCCAGCGATGAAGTCGAAGCACACCACCGCATGACCCCAAGCACCATCGGACATCGGCCGCAGAACAGATCCATCCTTCACTCCAAGGAAGCCTGAAGCCCGCCCAACGCCCAAAGGCCGACATCGGAGACAGCGACCAGCACATCAGAAAATAGCATTGACCATCAACGAACCCCTAAGACGAGCCACTTACGGCAACAGCAACTCCGACGGGCAAGACACCAAATACACACCAAAGAACAGAAAATTGACACAACTCCAATAAACTAAAATAGACAAACTCTCATAAGGATGAAAATCCCTAGAGAAAATACCAACTCTCATAGGTGATGAAACCCTAACGAAAATACTCAACTCTCATAGGGGATGAAACTCTAGAGAAAATACTAAACTCTCATAAGAATTAAAACCCAGAGAAATTACATAAGCTGAATACATGTGGAAATGAACGCTGAAGAAACTATATAAAGCTCATAGGGATGGAGGCCGGTAACCGCCCAGAACCTTCCTCCACTCCCGAGGAGAAAGTAGAAGCAGTTGAGTCTTGAAACTAAATACTGAGAAGGTTATTTGAAAACAATCATTTTAAAGAAGAAAGAAAGACAAAATACGTTAATCGAGGTGCTATAATTTCATTTATTAAATTTATTAAATCCAAATACTTGTACTTTTATAAATAAAAAAAAAGTGGATAAGGTCAAAAGAACAATAAAGTTTGACCCCACCAAGTATCTCCCTTTCCATTCCCCACATCCATCCATCCCACAACAATCTTAAATCCAAAACCCTTCTTTTACCAACCTCGGCCACCCCCTTCTTCTACTTTGAGCCTCAAAAAAGAACTCATTTTTACTCTTTCAATCCTGGTTTCAGTTGTTCATTTGGGTTTCTGATCTGATTTCTGAACTGGGTTTTGTTGGGTTTCTGTTGTTTGATCCTGGAGAAGTGTAAAGTTTCAATCTTTACTTGATTTTAATGGCGTGTGGTTTGATGTCTCATTTTGGATTTTCTAGCCCTGGTCAAACTGGTATCAGTTTAAATCCTAAACCCAAAAAGATTTTTGGTATGTGTGCCTCTGTTGTTAATCCACATTTTAGTTTTAAAGGGCGGCAGTTGGTTTTTCCAGACTTGAAAAAGTCCTCAAATTGGAGTCAAGGAAGACCATCAAGGAGTCAGATTTATGTGAGTTAAAAAAATTAGGTTGTTTAATTTGATTTAATTATTCTTTATGTTTCATGTATTTGTAGTTAGGTTTCATTGGTGTTTGGTTTTTTGAACTGGTGCGTTTTTGAGGCAGGCGCAGTCCTTGATTTGTGTGAGTAAGGCGCAGAAGTGGTGGGAGAAGGCTACCATGCCTAACATGGTTGAGATCAAATCTGCTCAACAGTTAGTTAGCGAGCTGCGAAATGCCGGTGATAGATTGGTTATTGTTGGTTTTTATTCGCCTGGTTGCGGAGGCTGCAGAGCTCTTCATCCGAAGGTAAATCAGTTTTATGTTGAAAAGTCCAAGTTTCCGTATTTGTGGATTTATGTGTCGAATGCAGAAACCTCGAGTCAAATGTGTTAGTAAATTTGATGAAATTGAATGTGTTTGTGATGGATGTGGTATCTGATTGTGTGTTGGTTTTGTTGATTTAGATTTGTCAGCTAGCTGAGTCAAACCCTGATGCGATCTTTCTCAAAGTGAATTATGAAGGTCTCAAAAATATGAGCCAAGTGTTGCATATCCATATCTTACCGTTTTTCAGAATCTACCGAGGCGCGGATGGTAAAGTTTGTAGTTTTAGCTGCACAAACGCAACAGTGAGTATTCACTATTCCGCTTCGTGCTTTTCCATCCTCATTCGAATCTGCATTAACTCGAATAACTTCTAACTTGTTGATTTCTTCAATTTCATAGATTAAGAAGTTCAAGTATGCACTTGAAAAGTACAGCGGTGATCTACCCAGCATTGGACCAGCTAAGGGTCTAGATGGCTTCGAACTCTTGAAGTTATCCTCAATCGGTGAGATCTCACTAGATTCCATTCCAAACAAGAAAGACGAAAGGATTGGTGATATGATCAAGAAAGGATTCGATCTCTCCAGTGTTTGGACCAGAGTTGGACTAGCTATGGAATGATTTTCCGGGTAATATATCACCGCATAAGATTCCTCCTATCACATCCTTGCCAATGTCCAGTGTACATATGTGTCCTTTGAGGGTTCGCGTTTTTTTGAGTTCAGCCCTACTGGAAACTGTTGTCATTTGATTCGGATGAAGATATACATCAAATTTCAATTGCATAGATCTCCCTGGATTTGAGCCATTGATGAGTTATAGTCATGAATCTAAAATGACTTGGACATTATACAGCCTGAAAACATATGTAAGCTGGCAGCAGCAATTATGAGTTTGTGTAGGACCAAAATGTGACCTGTGAATCAACATGGAAGTTCCAAGTTGGGAGGGTTGGCGTGGGCATGAGTTTGAATTTCCCACAACATAATGCCAAAAAGTTAAGAAAGATATACTTTGAAAATGAAAAATAAGTAAGTCTTGCCTTTTTTTTTTTTGATAATTAATGGTAACTATTTGAATAAGAAACAAATTCATTTGAAAATATAAAATAAGCCTTTCCAAGAACAGAATAATACAAAGCTTTCTTTTATTATTATTGGGAAATTATTGAAAATTAAATTCACTCCTTAAAACTCCTCACAAACTCATACACCTAAGACGACAACGTGGTTCGGACCGTAAATCGAAAAAATATGGTAGCTCGGACCATAAAAATCGAAAAACATAAGGTAGTTCGGATCTAAATTGGAAAAACATAATATTTCGGAATTGATAGTTCGGAACGTAATTTAGAAAGTCATAGTTCGACTCCCAAATTGTCTTTTATCCCTTGAAATAACCGTCTGAAAGAACCTACCACCACATTTACCGTTACAACAATACTAATTGCAATGTAGTTTCGTTAGTTGAAGTTGGTTGGAATCTTTGTCACAGTTGGTTCATCCAACATAGCCTACCTATCTCACTCATGTGTCATGTCTATAATTACAACTTCATCTCTTCCAATTCAACTTATATAACACATTACCAAAGTCAAACAATCCATCTGATTTTACTTCTACAATTCAAAAATGAAATCGGCCAACACGTTAATGGTGATGGTACTGATGGTACCGGCGATGATTTTACTACCATAGGTTGAGAGTGCAAAGTGGTGCACTTTATTTTGGGGGACTCACTTTTGGATGTTGGGAATAATGATAAGTTACCCAAGAGTCTAGCCAAGGCTTATGTGCCTTGGTACAGTATTGATTATGGCAATGGTATGCCTAATGGGAGGTTCTGCAATGGTCGAACTGTGGCCGATATCATTGGTAAGATTAAGATTCATGTCCAAGAAAATAAACTCGTTGAGATACTTTCTCAAAATGGTTCGAATAATTTCTAACTAGATTAATCGTCGATGAAGGTGATCAAATGGGCCTTCCAAGACCGCCGGCATTTCTAGACCCGGCGTTGGACGAAGGGAGTGAATTTTGCGTCAGGTGGCGGTGGAATCCTTAATGAAACAGGTGGTTACTTTGTAAGTTGTATGAAACAGAAAATCTGGCAATCAGTTGCATTATATTTCTGAATCTGAGATAGGTTCATTGGGATTTTTCATGTAGATTCAAAGATTATCGCTATGGAGGCAATTGGAACTATTTCAAGGAACACAAGAGCTGATCAGAAGGAAAATCCGCTCAAATGAGTCTGAAAAGTTCATTCAAGAAGCAAAATATGTTGTAGCCTTGGACAGCAATGACTTCATTCACAACAATCTCGTATATGTGCAAATCACAATCGGAACACCTTAGGACAACAGCTCAAAGTATTTCATTTTTGAATTTTGCTCCATTTCTTATATTGTTTACCGTTTTTTTTAATTAAAGGGGTTTCACTCCTACTCTCATTTATGTCATGAGTGAAGTTTAAACTCTTGACCTTGGAGTTATAAGACAGAGTTCTTACAACTTGACCACACCTTTGATGGTTACCCGCTTATCTTTGTTCGTTGATGGTGTTCGGTTTGGGGCCAATGGGGTCATACCACTGCAGAGGGTTTTAAGCTCATCCGGTGAATGCCAAGAAAAGACTAACAAGCTGGCTTTAGGATTCTGTAATCGCAATATTTTTATAAATGTATATAAAATAGAGGATTCAAATAAATATCTTGTATTTGTTGATTTTTGCAAAGTTGTGTTGTACAATCTCTAATACT
>JAWWMW010000763.1:286633-299300 GCA_035048345.1 Echeveria elegans
GAGATCGGCTAACACAATCGAAGACGGAAAAAACCCTCCCGATGCCGCCGAAACCATTGGAAATCCCGAACATGTCCAAATCGGCACATGTGGCATGAGGAAATCGCCCAGATCCACGACGAGGCCGGGACGATTTATTTGTACTTGTCTATTTGAGTTATAAGAATCCATCATTTTTTTGAATAGATTATCCAACTATATATATTGTAGGTAGAATATCAACTTGGTTTTGTGGATTTGTGTGCAGCAGTGATTTATTACCATCCATTTTTCTCTTGTTACGAATTTCAGTGCTCACCCCAACTTTCAAATTATAACCAAAAACATGACTTCAGGACTTGGAGAAGATAGCCACAATTAGAGACCAAGTGTCTTATTGTTAAGAGAATAGTCCAGACAAATATTTTGCGTGTAGAAATCATGATACTTCTTTCGTTTCATATTTTTATTCTCATTAGGTAGCTGGTGCGGTTTTTAAAAAAAATTTATGTAAGATAAAAATAAGAAAGATGAGGAGTAAAAATAGATTGGAGATTATGTAAATGTGAGAGAAAAAATTTTATATTTAAAGAAATAAAAAGAAAATATTGGGACATTAAAAAAAATGAGAAGAAAAATATAAAACAGAAAAAGTAATATTTAATATAAATATGTTGTGACTATTCACTTCAAACCATTCAACATTCTTACGACCTTCAACTAAACTCTAACTCGAGCATAGTGTCTGTTTACATTGGGGTGCATCTGCCGGTTAAATGTTTCTCGTCAAATGCTGACAATGTCCATCAAACCTAAGACCTCTTGTTCTTCCTTTTCTATTTTGTATGTTTTTATTTTTACTGTTTTATTTTGAGCAATTCTAATTCTTATTTTATCTTTTATATAATACACTCATTTTACTACTTTATTTGTTATACTCATTTATATTTATTTTATTATATTATTTTCTGAAAATTTTACCACAGGGAGCGTCGGTTCGATTAAAACGTGATCGAACCAACCAATTGACGGTTCGATTGGAAAGCATGGACCAAAAGGCAGAACGAACCGTTTCCTGAAGGTTTGAAAGGGAATCTGAAGAGGGGAGAGAGAAAGAGGACGATCGACGGTGTTGCAAAATCCTCCCTTCACCATCGAGCAACCGATGGAAGACAACAACAACACCAAGCGTCGCGAAGGCGGAAGCGGAAGCGGAGCGGATTCATCCGAACCAGCTTTAACAGAGTCACACTCAGGTCGAAGAAGAGGCGGAGCTTTTAAACGAAAATCAAACAACAGCAGTAGTTTTAACAATCTGAGCAGCGCGACATTCAATTCGAATCCTTCTAAGCGGTTTATGCGTGAGAAAGCTGCAATTTCTTCGATTCACAACGGACCTTGTACTAGAGCTGCTGCGGCTTCAGCTTCTTCTGCTGTGTCGACTGTTTTGATTGAGCCTCTGGCTTTGAATGTTAAAAATGAGGATGAGAGTAGTGTGAATGAGGAATGGAAGGCTTTGGAGAATGCAATTGAAGCTGAGTATGAGGTTGTTAGATCTCGTGATGCTGGGGTTCATGTTGTTCCTAATCATTGTGGTGAGTTGTTTAATTTAGGGTTAAAATGTGTTTTATGTTATAATTGGTTGGTTATGAAGTGAATTGAGGCAGGATATGTTTTTTGAGAGAAATGTTAATGCGCCCATGGCTGCTAAGGTTTAATGTGGTCTCTATATCTTGGATAAGTTTGAGATTTAGGTTCTACTGACATTTTCTACTCTCTTTTATCTGGATTATATGATCTCAAATCTCACCCTCTTCTGTTTCTTTGAAGGCTGGTTCTCTTGGACCAAAAATCATCCCCTCGAGGTCCAAGCATTACAATCATTTTTCAATGGTGAAGCAGAGGATCGAAATCCCGACACATACATGGAGATAAGAAACTGGATTGTGAAGAAGTTCCACGCAAACCCGAACAAACAAATAGAAATTAAAGACTTGGAAGATCTCAATGTTGGAGATTTAGATGCAAGACAAGAAGTTATGGAGTTTCTAGATTATTGGGGTTTGATCAATTTTCATCCTTTAACACAGACGGAAACAGATTCTCCAGTTACAAAAACAGAAGAAAAGGAATCTGATAGGTCAAATGAACTTGCGGAAAAACTATTTAAATTTGAAACCATGCAGTGGTGCCCACCAGTAGTTCAGAAATCTGCCACTCCGAAACCTCTGACGCCCAAATTATTACCAGAGCCTACAATTCCTGATGATTCTGTGAAACCTGAAGGGCCTTCAGTTGAATACCACTGTAACTCATGCTCCACTGATTGCTCTCGCAAGCGATATCACTGCCAGAAGCAGGTCGGTTTGCTTGCTAGTTTTTTTATATAGCTCAAATAAATACAATTTTCCAAGCAGGGTTTAATCATAGTCATACTAGCCACTAGGACACTGTGGCATATTCCACATCACAATTTTAGTGTGGACGCGTGATAATGCATTATGGTTGTATCGTTATAACTTGGATGATTATGTCCGCTTAGCTCTTGTTACAGTTTTATTTTATTGTTATCTACTTTGTCACGCATTGCATCTGTTTGCCTGAGCCCAAACTAAGGACCAAGGTTAAGATAATGACCAACATAAAACAAGAGTTTTAGCGTATGGGACTTTCAAGGTCATATTCTAAATGCTCTGCTGGACAGCTGTAAGAAAATGAAGGGAAAAATATGAGCCGTTAACTAGCACTACTGCATTTATTACATATTTGGGCTGTGAACTGTGTCCAAGTTGTGAGATTAGGGGCATGCTCTATTTAACTTTTTATATTTCAATTTTTGCGTAGGACTCATCAGTATTTCTTACTTGTGCTGTTTGTATTTCTTAGGCAGATTTTGACCTCTGTACTGAATGTTTCAACAATGGGAAGCTTGGTTCTGATATGTCGCTGTCTGATTTCATTCTTATGGAACCTGCTGAGGCTCCAGGCTTAAGTAGTGCTACATGGACTGACCAGGAGACTCTACTTTTGCTTGAAGCTCTGGAGCTTTATAAGGAAAACTGGAATGAGATTGCTGAGCATGTTGCCACAAAAACGAAAGACCAATGTATATTGCGTTTTGTTCAAATGCCAATTGAGGATTCTTTTCTTGATAGCGATGTAGACAGCAAAGAAGACCACAGAGATAGTGCAGATATGGGTTTGGTTGCTCCTAAAGAAGGTCCTGAAACAACAGATGGTGCGCATTGTGCTAACAATGAAGGTCAGACCCCAACCTGTATTGAGAAATCAAAACCAGAAGATGCATCAGAAGATAAAGGGTGCCAAGAAGTCGATGAAAGTGTTGCGTTGAAGGCACTCAAGGAAGCATTTGAAGCTGTTGGCTCACTGCCGGAGCCAGGCTTTGAACATACTTTTGCTGATGCTGGAAACCCTGTCATGGCAATGGTAAAGACATTGTGTAGCGTAGTTCCTTGAGATTATTATTATTATTGTTTTGGGAGCAAATAAATGTTATTAATTATGTTTAACCATGAATATGCTGTTCAAATATTTTGCGGTCCACATTTTCACTCTAATATTTTGCATTCAGGCAGTGTTTTTGGCAAGATTTGTTGGGTCTGACGCAGCAACTGCTTCATCGCGAAGTTCATTGAAGGCTCTATCCAGCAACTCTCCCAGCATTGAACTAGCTACAAGACATTGCTTTATTTTGGAAGATCCACCAAGTGACATGAAAGACCTGGTTGGTTCTGAGAGGTAAAGAAAGAGTGTAGAATGTTTTTTTTATCCGTGCTCATTTTTATTTAATCTTGATAAGTTTACTTGCAGTACGGCATTTGACATGGGTAATCGTGATTCTCAAAAAGATGGAAAATTGGAAAACGTTTCTGTCCAAAAAGAAGCTGAAGAACTGGCGGGCGATCTAAGGAACTGTGAAAGTAAATCTAATGAATCTGTGAAAGGTGACAGTATTCCATCGACAAAAGGCATTGATGAGGAAAAATCAAACACCACAAAAGAGAAAGGTAACTTGTCAGCGCATGATTATCCTTGCTATGTCAGTCATATGAGTGCTCCAAAATCATTGCGAGCTTTCAAATTACAGGAACAAAAAAGACCAGGCGAGGTACTAAAAAGTCACCAAGGGACAGTTCATCAAATGGGGAACCAAGGGAGAATCTCGCAGACTCTGCAATAAAACTGAGTCAGGAGGTACAAAATGACTTGGATTTGGCTGGTTCAGGTAATGAAAATAGTGGTCCAACAATTATGGATGAGGATTCGATTGATAAGAATAGGAAACCTGAGGATCTTGTTGAAAAGGCTATCATGAAGGATCATGTGGAAGAAACCATCAAGAAGAAAGATACTGTTGAAACTCACCACATCAAGGAGGATTCTGTTGAAAAGGATGAAAAGTTATTCCCTGTGCCAAGTTCTATTGAGAGGTGTAAGGATGAAGCTGCCAGTCAAGTGGATGTGGAACCATCAAATGCTGTTTATGAGACTGATCTCACTCCAAAGAGTGACCCTGAAGTTTCAGGTACCTCATTTGCTTGCTTTAAATTGAGCTTTCACCTTACGGGCTTGCTATTAGCAAATGCCATGCAATAAGTTCAATAAGACTGATTGGATACAATCAACTACAAGATCTGACCACAGAAAAGGTTATGTCAATGCATATCCTTGGTAAATGGTTAGCCTTAGTTTGGATGAAGTAAAAAAATGGGATTAGTAGAATGTAAAGTTAGTCCAAATATTATGACCTTCTTTCTTCTTTGTTTGCACATCACTAGGGACGACGTTGGTGAAAACATATCTCAAGTGATATTTTCATTTTTTCAGGCAGTCTCGAAGGTGATGCCATCAAAACGGAGGTCCAAAACTCTGGTGAATCAAAAGTCAATCTCGCTATTGATAAAGTAAAATGTGCTGCAATTACCACACTTGCTGCAGCAGCAGTTAAGGCACAGCTATTAGCGGACCATGAGGAAGATGAAATTAAGAAGCTTGCTGTGTTTTTAATTGACAAGCAGGTACTCATTATCCGTATGCTATTGGTATTAATCAGATAAACTTTAATACTCACGGTCTTGTTTTACATTTGCAGCTACGCAAACTAGAATTAAAAATGGCCCTCTTCGAAGACCTGGGAAGTGTGACAATGCGAGTCAAAGAACAGTTGGAAAGAACAAGGCAGAAACTTTACCAAGAACGAGCACAGATAATAGCAGCCAGACTAGGATCATTGCCATCTTCACATCCAAGACCAATGTCTTCAGCAATGCCTCAGAACAGAAATGCAATCAACTTTGCAAATTCAGGGCTCAGACCCCCTTTTGGCATGAATCCTTTACGGCCCCTCATTGGTAGACCCACAATGCCATTTCCCCAAGCTCCTACAAATCAATTTCCACCGTCTGCACTGGGTCGCAGTGGTCTTCGACCACAGTCCCAAGAGTCTCAGGACAACATATCTTCAGTCAGGATGAAGTAAAATATGATCACCATGACAACATATCTTTAGAATCCCTGGGAAATTAGATTATGAGGTGGTAAGCATTCATTAGTTCCACTAATTAGCAAGATATTACATTTCACTTAGCGTTACGTTTTCGATGACATATCTTGAGGGAACTTTTGTATCGTTTGTAATGTAACAATGTTGCTGGTGCAAGCCTTAGCTTGGTGTACCTTATGCTAGATGTTGAGTTTGGTGCCAACCAGGTGTGGTCAAGTAATTTGAGCACTTGCCTTGGAATCCCAATGCCATGGTAAAGGGCTCAATTCTCACCATAACATGAAAAATGTTTATTTATCCTATTTTTAGTTTGTACTTGGTTGTTCTTCCTATTGCAGGTGGAAGTATGTTGATTGATCATGACTATGCTAGCGATTAAGTCGAGGCGTTGAATGATTATTTGAGCGATCGTGCGCGAAGTGGTTAAAAATGTATGTTCAAGATTGATTCTCATATGTACTTGATGATATCATATCATGTACTAAAAAATGTTATACATGATGTAATCATTAAAAAAAATCAAAATGCATAAAAAAGCGGTTGAGTTGAGGGTTATTACTTATTAGGATTTAGGGTTGTTGCGGTTTACAGTTTGCCGCTACAAGTGTTAGCGAGCGTATTTCGGTCTAGGTCATGTGCCTTCGTCTTTGATACCATGTGAAATACTAACATATTTCGGTCAGAATGAGGGTGGGAATCGAAATATACTAGCATTTCACAATATGAATATCTGAGAATCGGGAATCGGTGATTGAAATGGGTACCCTTGCTGTCGCCGAGGATGATGACCTTCAATCTGGAAGGCATGTCGGCGGTTGATTTGCGACGATGGGATGATGATGATTTTAGACGACACTTTTTCATAATCTGAATCCGATCGGAGATTTCGATAGTCGTGCTGTTTCTGCAGCCAACCTGTACTTTGGTTTTTGACTTCCCCGAAAATAAAAGTAATTTATTACTCTATATAGTCCGCGTTTTAGCGTGTATATATATTCCTTCCGTCCCATATTATAATTTTTCGTTCCTTTTTAATATATGTTTCATTACCTTAAACAAAATATTTTATTCTCTCACATTTTTACTTTCTCTCCAATTTATTTACTTTTTACATTCTCTTATCTACTTTTACTTCATATATCTTATTTTTCTTGAATATTGTGCCCAACTACAAATGAGACTTTTCGCAATCAATTTTAAGGGTATTATTAATGATTTAGGTTCGTTCTTTATCACTGGATTTTTGAATTTTCAAGTCGAGTTGAGTTGATTCATACTAAATCGAATTAAGTCAGATTTTGCATTATAACTTGTGGTTTATGAGTTCACTATAAGTTGTATTTTATCAAATCTGAAAATTTAAAGTGGTTGAAGTGAAGTCGAAGCAGCTCGTCCCATGAAAATAAGTCAGTTGAAAAAATTAAAGAGGGCTTTCAAAAGCTCCTAGCCTACCAACAACCAATTCATCAACACCCCGCTTCCCAGATGTCAAGGATTATAAAGGCTAGTTGCAGCATAAAATCCATATTTAAAAAGTATATTCTCGTGTGAGGGCTCTATAGGACTTAGTGTAAGCTCCGCCGATTCGCTTTAAGCAGATATAGTCTTGCAGCTCATGTTGAGGCTCTTGGTTTACATCTAGATGTCGAGGCAATTGGATTGGTTCTCTCATGAGAGTCGTCATCCGAAGGGGTAGATAAGCCTCCCGAATAACTACTACTAATATACTCTCTCCGTCTCATATTGTTGTTCTCATTGGGTAGTTGACGTGATTTTTAAAAAAATTATGTTATGTGAGGTAAAAATAGGAAAGAAAATGAATTGAAAGTGAATAGATTGGAGAGAGAGTGTAAATGTGAGAGAAGAAGTTTTCTATTTAAGGCAATGAGAAGAAAATTTTGGAATACCAAAAAAGGAAATGAAAAGAAAAATATGAGACTGAGAGAGTACTTTTTAAAGGTGAGTTCGTGCAACTAGAGTCATCGAATCTCTTTTGCTTTTAGAGTTGAACATTTCGGGAACGTGGAATGTAGTAAAAAAAAACTCCAGTTACGAACCGATATGAGTGTCCATTTGAATCGAGTAGAGCGAATTGAGTTTTTTAGTTATAAAGATTCGGATATTTTTGAGATATCTTTTGCAATTAGCACTTAGCAGTTAGCACTGATCCACTGAAATGGAAAAAATTCCTACTTTTTTATTATTATGGGTCTGTTCTTTTGACATAAACTGAAATTGAACATTTAAAATTAATTAATTAATTATATTTGCATATTATTTTTAATTTTAAAAAATAGTTTTGACGATAGTGAATGCGTCTTAAGCTTGTCTTATAGTTTCAAGTCTTATTACATTTTTAAAATAATTTCAAAAATAGTGAATGTTTATCTAACAGAAATTAAATTAATGTCAAAAGAACAGACCCATGACAAATTGAAGGGGAAAAAAAAAGTTTCATCAAAAACTTTAGAACGCCTTTTTCGATTTTGGTTGTCATTTGCACTTCGAAAATCAAACACATAGCACATGAACATCTAAGTTTTCCCAGTTCCTGCTTTCAAAGATTTGGATTGTTCAAGATGCCAACTAGAATTTTATCGTCAGCAGAATTCTGAACAGCACCGCTGTCACTAGCTGACCAGTAATGGGTTTCATCAATTTTTTTATCTACGGAAGGAAAATTCCAAATCGTTACAATTGGGTTGTTCTTTTCTCATTTTATAAAATTGCTGAAGAATCTTTACAGCTTCTAAAACATCACCTGGCTTCCATTTAAAGTACTAACACTACTAACACCATGTATTTTACCGAGCAAACAACTAACAATGGCTTCCAGCCTCACGATAAAGTCACATTCATCATCCGTCGTCATCATATGGATTGATGGATGGAACTCAGCTGCAGATGGGATAAGCTGACTAGGAACCATATAACAGAGAATGATGTTTAACTGTTTTAGTATATTTTGGTTCAGGGTTGGACCTGAGTTGTGGAAGAGCGGTAAGAGAACTCTTCAGCCTCCAGCATGTGGACAATCTGCCCCATTTTTGGTCGCTTTGCTACATCCATGTCAATGCAGCGAAGGCACACTAGTAGAACACGCTTTAACTGCCTTGGTGTTGGCTGGACCACAATTAGAGGGTCTACTACTTCTTCCCCTTGACGACTTGCCACTTTCGCTTTAAACCAGTCAATCAAGTTCATCTGCGGCATATGATTCGATCATCAATATTAAATAGCTAGATACTAAATTAGTATAGTAGAATAAATGACACCAGCACTTTTTGAATTATATACCTCGTCGGGTGGTTTCGAGTAATCTACTGGAACGCGTCCGGTTATTATCTCCATGAGCAAGACACCGAAGCTGTACACATCGCTTGCTTCGGTGAGCATGCCAGTGCTTGCATATTCGGGAGATACATAACTGCATAAACCATCCAGTTAGTTTCCGGTCATAGGTGAAGAAGAGATGTTACTTATTCAGAGAGCTATAGTTGTTCATACCCAAATGTGCCCATGACCCGAGTAGTCACATGGCTTTTCTCGGATCCGAGAAGCTTTGCAAGGCCAAAATCCGATACTTTCGCATTCCACTTCCGATCTAAGAGAATGTTGCTGGATTTCACATCACGGTGCACAACCTTGGGTTCTAATCCTTCATGCAGGTAAGCTAATCTGCAATATAAATGAAAATTTCTTTAGATAACGGGACTTCAAAATGGACAGAAATAATGAAATATGTCCGCACACACTTAGCAGATTTCATCATACGTGAACATACAAAATCTTGATTTTTTTAAAAAAACACATCAGTTCAAGAAAATATTGATAAAAAAAGTACAAACAGCAAACAAAACTCAACTTCGTATCTGATAATTTAATTAGACGCAAAAGAGATACCCTTTAGCAGTTCCGATGGCAATCTTCATCCTGATATCCCAGGTGAGAGGACTCGAAGGGCCAACATCACCATGCAACCATTGTTCCAAATTGCCATTATCAACATATTCATATACAAGCATTCTGATGAAGAAAGCAACGCTACCCGTTAAGTCTGTCAGTTGGAATGAGATACAGGAACGGAATACAAACTTCAACAAGAGTTACCAGAATGTACCTCTTATTACCATCCACACAATATCCCACCAACCCAACCAGGTTCTTGTGCCGCACTTTTCCAATAGCCTCCACTTCAACCTTAAACTCCCGTTCCGCTTGGCCCCTGCAAACAAACAGTTGCAAAACACCCAATGACACACCAGGACATCCCATCAAACTTCGAAAAACAACTTTTAACATTTTAGCAAACTCTAACAAACGAGCACCAAAGCACAAACCGACATGTTACTCCACTCAACGTGTTTCAAACCCTCAACTAACAAAAAATAACAACTCAAATCCCAATTCCCACCAAATTCAGACAAAAACCAATATTCTACAATTCAGTCCATATCACAAAAAAACAGTTCTAAATTAATCATCAGGCAGACCGTTAGAAAAAGCGGAAAAACAATCCACCATATTCCTTCCTTAAAAGACCATAAATCTAAAGGCTGCAGCATCTCCTCATGCCTCACAATTCACAAACATTTAACAATTCCACCAAAACAAAAACACAAACATAAAGGGACAAACCACCAAAATCCCAACTTTAACGCTTTCCTACCGTAGACTCATTCAAATCAAGTTCACCGACACAATCACAGAAACTCAAACACCCCATGAACAAAACTACAAAATCCGCAAACAAAACCATAAACCCTGATCTAGTCTCCAAATGCATTCTGAAACAAAAGTACATGAAAAAATGCAACAAAAATTGAGAAGAAGAAAAAACTCAACTTGTTGTTCATCAAATTCTTGACAGCAACAAGAGATCCATCAGGCAAGATACCCCTGTAAACGACGCCGTATCCACCTTCACCAATCACATTCACCTCCGCAAACCCACCAGTTGCCTCTTCAAGCTCCTTAATCGTATACCATCTACCCCACCCAATATTCTGCTGCACCTCCACAACCACCGCGCCACTCCCCGACCCAGAAGTCGATGCAACCGACAACGACAACTCACTGTCGGCGCTACGGTTCCTGTCTTTACTAACCTTAGTTTTACTGTCGTCAACAACAACTAGGGTTTTGAATTCGGTCGCCGCAGCCGCATTGTTAAATTCCTGGATCTTCCGATCTGGATCCTTGATTTGCACGATCTCTTCAGACACAACTGGAATCAGACTCGAACGGTGCTTGGATTGATGTGTACGGCTTCGTCGTCTTCGGTTGGCTTTGCGTTTCATGAAACAGATTGTAATCAGGAGGAATAGGATGAAGAGGAGTAAGAGAATCGCTCCGATTACGACGTAGCTTTTGATTGTGAAAAAGGGTGTTTTGATTGTTAGCTTGTCGAGTATTGTGTCGCCGGAAGTCACCATCATTTCCGGCGAGTGCTGCTTAAAAATTGAATCTTTTTATCCGACAAATCCGAAACGATTAGAAATTTGAAAACTTGGGGTGGTTGCGGAGTGAAGGGTGATCGGAGGATGGAGAAAGCGCAGCGGCAACGGGCAGCTTTTCGTCAGTTGAGTTGAGGTCTATCTTAATCTGTAGGTGATATGAAGACAAGTAAATCATCGGCAGCAACTTAATATTTGGACTCGATCGGGGAGTTATTTACGAATTGCCATCGGCCTTTTTTTAAATTTAGAATTTTACTTTACTTTTGTTTTAAAATAATTAAATTTACTTTACTCACATCCGTTTATTTAAAAAAAATCTTACTTATTGTCATGCATAAAAAATATTTAATTATAAAAGTCACTTAACATCAACAATTTCGTTTACAATATTAATATTTTGTTTTAAAATTCAAAAAAAATATATCAATTATATAATAGAATAGGATGTCATCAACTACACATATACCGACGACTGTTTTCGTCGCTAAAATTATAAATTTCATTGGTAATCCGTATCAGGCCCAAAAGCTCAGGCCTAAAACACTAAAGCCAAAAACCCTTTTATTCCACATCGCTTAAACTAATTCATGAACTTAAAAATCTACTCTATATAAACCATGTTCACGCATCCAAGTTTCTCACGCGACCTTGGAATGCTTGTATAGTGAACTATTATTTGAACGGTTCGATTGTGTATTCGGTCCGACGGGTGACAAAAGCAGGGTAACAAGTGGTTGTTTCCGTCGCGACAAAAGCAGGGTAACAAGTGGCTGTTCCCGTCGTATTTCCGTCGGGACGACGGACGCTACGCTAGTATCTCATAAAAAATTCAAAATTTTAGAATAAAAATATATAAAAGTCACTCATTTAGTTTTATTTTTAAGAAAAAAATTATGTAGCAACAATATTTATATTTTAATATATTGAAACTCTATCATTGTATTGCATATAATTATTTCAAATATAAAATATTTATGATTATTTTATCATTGTTTTGATGAACTTATTCATAACATTTTGAAGAAATTTTTTTATATTATTTATACGGATTTTTAAATTATAATTTAAGGAGAAATTCAATTTTATAAAACAATTCATAAAAAGTTTTAAAAAAATTAAAAAACATCATTTTTGTAACAATTTCATTAAAACGAGTATATCACTCATTTTATTTATTTTCAGTGAAACTTTATGCTCGTTTTTGATAGTGTCAACATATTAAATTAAATTAAAGCATAAAATATTCCTAACGCATAATTTTGTAAGGATAATTTCCCCAGCGGTACCTGAGGTTTGCCATATTAGCAATCTCAGTGTTTTGGATAATAGCACTCTCGGTCCCTGCCGTACATATTTCAGGGACCGGAATTACTAAAATTTTGTGTACGGCAGGGACCGTGATTGCTAATATCTAAAAATAGGGACTGGAATTGCTAACCTTAGATACCGCTGAAAAATTACCTTTTTTTAAAAATATAACTAAATAGATGGCTTTTTTTCTTAAGTTTTGAGTTTTCTAAAATTGTTATGAACTTTTAAAAATGAATTATTGATGATGAGTAGCTTTTTGTAAGTAAATATTTTTATGGACGAGTCTAGCGAAGAAAAATTTATAACGTAGTGTTTTATATGTGAAGTTTACTAGTAGAAATTTTACACAAAACAGCACATGCACTAGTAGAAATTGTGAAGTTTACCAAATTAA
>JAWWMW010000763.1:331563-341568 GCA_035048345.1 Echeveria elegans
CAAAATGTGAGGAGCTTCGTTGTAATCTCCGTTTCAAAGGTTGTTTTCCTGTCAAATGCAGAGGCAAATCGGGAGGCTGGTGATCCTGTGGAACGATGAGGCTAGTGTTTCAATTAAAAGTTTCTCAAATTTTCATATAGATATGGTAGTGCAAGATTCGTCTCTGTTTCGTTTCACACTTTTTTACGGTCAACCTAATTCTGGGCTGAGGGAATGGAGTTGGGATTTGCGTAGAACCTTAAAAGATCAATTCAGTCTGCCATGGTTAGTTAGTGGTGATTTCAATGAAGTAGTGCGAACAGAAGAAGTATCAACTGGTAGGAGAAATCGGGTCTCAATGTTTAGATTCCGAGAAGCCCTATATGATTGTGATCTTCTCGACTTGGGCTATGAGGGGACTCCATATACTTTCTCGAATAAAAGAAAGGGGATGAAGAAATGAAGGGGCGCCTAGCTAGATCAGTGGCAAACTCAGCATGGAAAATGGCTTTTCCCTTTGCCAAGGTCTCTCACCTTAATGCAGTTACCTCAGATCAGTGTCCTATACTTACATCACTGTCTTTTCGGAATGAAAGTAGAGCAAAGAAAGGATTCAAATTTGAGCCAATGTGGCTTCGGCATGCAGATTTTAAGGATCTTATCAATAACAGTTGGGGGTCTTCAAATGCACAAGGTGGGGACCTTGTGAACCCTCAACACCCTAAGCCCTACTCTTCAGAACTGGAACCAGAACAACTTTGGCCACGTTCAAAAAAAGATCAAACAATTAAAGGGGGACCTCGAGCACATAAGAACCTCTCCCAGGACAAATAGGTCAGCCGCTAAAGAGGAGGAAATTTCTCATGAAATTGATGAATGACTGTTGAGAGAAGAAATCATGTGGAAACAGAGAGCAAGGATCGACTGGATCCGTGAGGGTGATAACAACACATCTTTCTTCCACGGGAGAGCGTGGACCAGAAGAAACAAAAATAAAATTGAGGTTTTAGAAAACAATGCAGGAGCTTTGTGTCACGATGAAGAAACCAAAGTAAGCATTGCCACTAACTACTTTACTGAGCTTTTTAAATCCGAAATCACCTGGGGAAGGGATGAGTGGAATGCAAAGCTAGATATCATTCCAAATAAAGTTTCAAGGGATTTACTGGAAAAGATGGGGGCTACATATACGGAAGAAGAGGTTAAAATAGTAGTGTTTCAGTTGAACCCATCGAAGGCTCCGAGTAGAGATGGATTCTCAGCTCTCTTCTACCAGAAGTTTTGGGATAATATAAAGGAAACAGTCATCAAGGAAGCTCTTGAATTTCTTAATGGGGGTCCTCTAAACACAGAGCATAACATCACCCGGATCATACTAATTCCAAAAGTGCGAAACCCAACCAAAATAATGGAATTCGGACCCATCAGTCTATGTTCAGTCTTTATGAGAATTATCAGCAGAGTTCTGGTAAATAGAATCCAAGCTTTTCTTGATCAGATCATATCTCCTACGCAGAGTGCCTTTGTGCAGAACAGAATTATCACCGACAACATTATCCTTGCCCAAGAAATTATTCACTTCATCAAGAGTCGAAAGCATCAGAAGAAAGGCTACGCGTCTCTCAAATTGGACATGTGTAAAGCATTTGACAGGGTCGAATGGGATTTTGTAGAACAAATGCTGCTACGTCTGGGCTTCCATCAAAACTGGATTAGGAATGTTATGCGTTGTCTCGGATGTGTTCCTCCCAGGGCGGGGTTTACGACAGGGAGACCCCCTCTCTCTGTACCTTTTTATTCTCTGCTCCGAATGGCTATCTCTACGTTTAGCAAAGAGTCAAAATGAAGGAAAACTATGTGGCATCAAAGTCTGCCCCCAAGCTCCTCCTATTAACCACTTATTTTTTGCAGATGATTCTATGCTTTTCTTCAATGCCTCTACCGATATCATCCTGGAAATCAATAATATCCTGTCTGAATACGAAGGGATCTCTGGCCAAAGAGTCAACTTCAGCAAATCCGAAATCTGTCTGAGCAGGAACTTGGGAATACAAGACAGGCTTTTGTTAAGTAATTGCCTTCCAGTCAAAATAGTAAATGCACACAGCAGCTATTTGGGGATGCTTTTTGTGGGAGGCAGCAATAAAATGGAGTTGTCTAATGCCATCATAGAAAAATGCAGAAGCGGGTAGCAAATTGGAGCAACAAGATTCTATCATCAGCTGGGAAGGAAGTGCTGATCAAGGCTGTATTGCAAGCCCTGCATGTGTACTCAATGTCCTGTTTTCTAATCCCGCATTCTGTTATCAACAGGATCCAATCAATGATAATAAAGTTCTGGTGGGGTTCAACTGAAAGCAAATCAATGGCTCATTGGGTTCGAAAAGATATTCTCTACCAGGACAAACAGCAAGGGGGTACAGGTTTGAGAGATTTGCATGCCTTTAATCTAGGACTTCTTGCAAAGCAAGGATGGCGCTTGCTGCAATATCCGGAGTCGTTGTGTGCTCAGGTTATGAAAAAGAAATACTTTTCTTCAGGAAATATACTATCTGCCTCAGCGAGAAGTAAGGACTCCCAAGTGTGGAAAAGAATTTGCTCATCTCTTTTTATTCTTCAAAGAGGTCTTACCCATGTACAGAAAATGACACCATGTACTGGAATCGCTCTGATGATAGTTTGTTTACCACAAAGTCTGCCTACCAGATTGCCAAGGAAAGTATAATAGAAAGGCAGTTTTGTGGTGAATCTTCCTCCAGAACTATTATGGATCTTTTCTGGAAAAAGCTTTGGAGCTGTAACATTCCAAGGAAAATAAAAATCTTCATATGGAAGGCTTTTCACAAGGGTATTCCGACGGGTTGTGTCCTGGCAAGGAGACTGGGAGCGCGTGATATTAGCTGTAAATTCTGTAACTACAAACTGGAATCATCTATTCATCTCTTTAAGGAATGCTGGTGGTTTCAAGCTATTTGGGCATCCTCAGGATTGAGTGAAGAGTTGCTGGAAACCATTTCTCTTCTTTTGCTGATTTGATTCACTTCCTGTCTATGAAGTTAGAGGGATAGGAATTTCAGAAGGCTACTTGCATAATGTTGTTTGTATGGTACAATAGGAACTTAAAATGGCATGGAAAGGACGAGATGGACATTCAGACATGTGCGCAGAAGATCAAGGCCTTTATCAAACGCTCTCTTTTCTGCCATTCAGTTTATCAGATTTACCATCAGAAAGAGGCTCTGTCGTGGTCGCCCCCAAACTGTGGTTTTATCAAAATAAATTGTGATGGTGTCTGGCAAGCTTCAGATAGAGCTGCTGGAGTTGGGGTTATCTGTCGTTCGGAGGAGGGCTTTGTTTTGGCGGCCAGATCAGTTTTCACGTTGAATGTTAGGAGCAGCTTTGAGGCGGAAGGACTAGCAATCAAGCATGGTTTCCAGCTAGCCAAGGAGATGGGGCTAATGAAAGTAATTTTTGAAACAGATTACACTAAAGCAGCTGAACGCATATGGTTTGGCTCCCCAGCCTTCCTTCGATCAGACCCCACACATTGATTGTATTGGTGCGCATAGGAGCTATCAAGGAACAAGACTTGGCAGTTATTCCTGATTCGGAGAGAAGCTAACTCCGCTGCAGACTACATGGCTAAGCACGCAATGGATTCAAGATCATCGTGGATGCATCTGAGCTTCTGTCCAGTGCACCTGGGCTCTGTTCTTTAGTTCTACTTTTGTCTTGGCGGGAAAGTATCCGCTACTTTACTATCAAAAAAAAAACTTTCCAAACAAAATTATTTTCAATAAAAAAATTCACCTCATTTGCTTTCCACTCATACTCCCACACAATCCATATGGACGGGTAGTTTGGGATCATTTTAATACCTTTTTTTTCAAATGAAAATATGAATATGGCAATGTGTCCCCTACTTTGTCTTTGTAAATTAATTTGATCCTATGAGTAATGTTTTCATTCAATTATTGGGATTCATTAGGGGTCAATTATTGTTTGAAATAAACCAAAAAGTGATTTATTTCAAAATGACTCACAAAAAGTATTTTATTTAAAATAAACCAAAAGTGATTTAATTCAAAAAAAATTATCATAAAATGTTTCATTTGAAAGTGGTGTATTTCCAAATGAATCACCAAAAAGTATCTCATTTGAAAATAAAACAAAAGTGGTGTATTTCAAGTTGGAAAATGGTGTATTTCAAAGTGGTTTATTTGAGCAAATAAACTACCTTTTACCTATGTTTATAATCTATGTTTACAAAAACTCGAACATTTTAAATGGTTTAAAAAGCTTAGTAAATTTTGCGTCAGTCATTAAAAAAACTTAGGTTGTTCAATATTTCACTTTATATATTTCAAATTTTAATATCTAGTACAATAAATGTATTTTGTGAAATCTTGGTCATATAACTCGGATTCAACAATAAAAAAAATATATTTAATAAGTGATTGTTCATGTGCGAAAGCTTTATAATAAGGAAAATGATGGCCATTAACTCATTATGATGATCAAGTATAGATCTTTTAGCCTTTTTCCTGCATGACTTTCAATTTCAATAAAAGAAAATCGTTGTTTGAGATTATCATGGTGCACTAAGGATCAAATAAAATATCAAAATCAAATCAGATGCATTTTTATTTTTTGTTAGTGTCATTATGAAATCACACTGGGCATGATATTATTTTGGTTAAGTTGCTTAAGAGAGAAAGAATCTGATCAAACAATAAACTACGTAATTACTGCTAAACTCTTAAAAAATAATATTCAATTTCAAAATAATAAATCAAAAAAACATTTGACCATTTTAACACTTAAAAATATAATAATGGTCTAACCCCAACTAACCTTACCTTGAACAGTATCTCTTGGTAAGAAAATCTCATATAAATACACAACAACTAAACTCAACGAGAACAAAGCTATCATGGAAAGTTCATATGACGAGCTGCTCCAAAATCCTATGTTACATACTCTTTGCTTTCCTCTCCCTAATATGGATGGTTGCACCCCTTCGTCGTCGGTCGTACCCGCCGGGGCCGAAAGGCTACCCGATCATAGGAAACATGAACATTATGGACCAACTTACCCATCGTGGTCTGGCCAAACTGGCGACACATCACGGTGGACTGGTTCATTTAAATATGGGCCATAAGCATATGCTTGTGGTGTCCACCCCTTATAAGGCGCGCGAAGTCTTGCAGATACAATATCATATTTTTTCGAATCGGCCAGCTACGGTGGCTATCAGTTACTTAACGTATGATCGGGCCGATATGGCTTTTGGGAACTACGGTCCGTTCTGGCGACAAATGAGAAAGATATGCGTCATGAAAGTGTTTAGTCGTAAACGGGCCGAGTCATGGGCGGCCGTAGGCGAGGAGGTCGAGTCAGCGATCCGATTGATTAAGCGAAACACCGGCTCGCCAGTCAATCTAGGTGAGCTGGTTTTCGGCGTAACTAGAAACATAACTTACAAGTCCGCATTCGGATCCAGTTCTCAACACGGACAAGAGGAGTTTGTCAAAATTTTGCAAGAATTCTCAAAACTTTTTGGAGCCTTCAACGTCACTGATTTCTTTCCGTGGATGCGTTGGATCGTTGGCGGGCGGAAGTTCCGGAAGAGGCTGGAACTGGCTCGCAAGTCGCTCGACGGGTTCATTGACAGGATAATCGATGAGCACTCGGAGAAACGGAAACGGAAGGAGTTGGGTGAGTCTAGGGAGGAATGGGAGAGTGATATGGTGGATGAGATGATGGCCTTCTACGACACTGGAAATGTTGGATACGAGAAAGTGGAGGATGAGCTGTTGCAGAACTCCATTAGGTTCACCAAAGACAACATCAAAGCCCTCATCATGGTATGCAACATGCTCTGTTTTGAAACTTTTGCGCACCATAAAATGCTAATGATGAATTTACGATTTCTGTTGTCCCTTTTTTTCGTGTACGTACCGAACAGGATGTGATGTTTGGTGGGACAGAGACAGTCGCATCGGCCATCGAGTGGGCGATGTCCGAGCTGATGAAAAACCCGGAGCATCTGAAAAAGGTACAGAGCGAGATGGACACAGTTATAACAAGAGCCAGACCCGTCGAAGTATCTGATATTGATAAGCTCACATACCTCAAAGCCGTTCTAAAGGAGACGTTGCGGCTCCATCCACCTATTCCGATCCTCCGCCATGAGACGACCCAAGCGACTACGATCTCCGGATATTACATCCCAGCAGAAACTGAGGTAATGGTGAATGCTTGGGCTATAGGAAGGGATGCATCAGCCTGGCCAGACCCGGAGAAATTTGATCCTGTGCGATTTTTGAATGCGAATGCTCCGGACTTCAAAGGGAGTGACTTTGAGTTTATTCCATTCGGGGCAGGAAGGAGATCGTGCCCCGGAATGCAGCTAGGCCTTTATGCTTTACAATGGACCGTGGCGCGATTAATACATTGTTTTGAGTGGGAGCTGCCGGATGGGATGAAGCCTAGCGAGCTTAGTATGGATGACATGTTTGGACTCACTGCGCCAAGAGCAACTCGACTTGTTGCTGTCCCAACTTATCGCTTACTCTGCTGATAGCTTCTTTGTCTTCTTCGTTTCTCTATGTGTTCCTGCCCATAGAAATGTGTATAAGCTTATCAGTTTGAAACACAACAATCATGACCTTTTATCAAATAAACCCATTCAAAATAGTACTCGGTATCTTCAACGATCCAAAACTGAAATTCTCAATTCTTGCTCATTAGGTTCAGTTCATGATCAGGTTTAGTTTACTGCTGGACTGTGTCCTAGTCGTTAGGGATGACTATACTTATCTCACGTTTACAACTGATTCAATTATAAACTCACAAATTCGTACTGGCATCTTCTTCTTGCGACGAGATGATTCCAACAACGACAGCTCCAAAAGCATTCTTAAACGACAAACTCAAGACTTTACATGGACGAACGAAAATACATGATAACTTTTGTGTACGAACGAAAAGCATATCCAAGAATCATCTGCACAAACAATTGGTGAGACCATTAAAATTAGAACAAGATAATTTAAAGAGTGTACTGTAACCTCCGGACACATTCTAGTTGTGAATCTCAACATCCCTGACAGGAGTTTTTACGCTGGACACAGACATGATTGTTGGACCTTTTGAGTCATCTAATTTATTTAAGACTAGCGATCCGTTCGTCGTTCCGACGGAAATGCGGGACAGACGCTTATTGTCTCGTTTTATAAATCTTTTCCGAATAGGTGTCTCTCGAAATCTCTTATAATCAATTCGATTCCCCTCAAACGTTTTCCGCTCCAATTTTTATTTTTGATTTTTGATTTTTTAATAGGCCGTTTAATGGGTCGGACCCGTGAATTTGTTTGACGAAGGATGTATGATAATGAATGTATTCTATTGTTTAATAGATTTTATGAAGTTTAGGATTTTCATTTTTTATATTTAAGCAAATTATTCTTATTTTTTTATGATCTTAATAAACAATTAGAATTTTTTCTGTTTTCTCTTCTAGATTTCGTTTTATCGATAGGTGAATTCATGTAAATCTAGTTAAATCTAGAGTTCTTATATTGAGATTTCGACTTGCGACTCCTCTAATATTTTCTGCTGAATCAGTTGGTATCAGAGCAAGTTTATCCGAACTCTTTATCACTGATTTAAGCTTGTCATCCGGGAACACGTTCAGAATACCAAAGGAACATAAGAGTTTGTCATCATGTATCTGAATAAATAGAAGTGTCCAATTCCTAATTCCTATAGAAAGTTTCTTGAGATGGGAAATGAAATTACTAAAATACCCATGTAGGGGGATAAGGCTAAGCAGAGCTAAATGATTTTTCATGAGATGGGAAATGAAATTACTAGCCCCGCACCCGGTTTGTTAAAAAGTGTTTGTCTCATAATGAGCAAAGAATATCCGTCTTTCTGCTAAACATAATGTATCGAACTCGTAATTCATTAGACACTTTTTTATGAATATCAACTAAATATCGTGAGTAAATTGCTCTCAGGTGTTCAATCATTTGATAACCCAATTCATTCTTTAATAAATGATCACTAGATAAATAAACCATTGTGAGTCAAACTCAATAGAATTTGATCAATCCATCTCTCCACTTGCTTCTTGGATATATATAGACACATTGATAGCGACATTCAAATATCAAATGATGGAGATTCCATTATTTTATAGAAAAACTTGAATACTACGGGCGCATTTCAAATTTGACAAATTGAGGTTAACAATTATTTCAAAGTTATGAAAGTTCCAATAGATAGAAGCCAATGTTGTGGCTAGTTGATTGAAGAGTGTCACTACTATATGGCGGGTTATAATTATTATTCAACAATGGATGCAGCGTAAGGAGCCTGCAAGAATGTGCATGCGTACGAAATAGTTGATGCGGGAGCGATTCTTAATGGAGAATTAGCAAAAGTTGTACAACAGTCGATTTCTTCAGTCAGATGAAGATTTAAAGGCAACAACAAAATGCATATTCGGTGAGGTCCAAGTTCGAATTGAGAGGCGCATCCTCGCAAGGAGATAATAGAGACATGTATTGTCAAGAAAGAGGAAATTATATTTGAAACTTAGCAAGTCTATGTAGACGTGAAAATTTTATCTGAAGTGGACAAGTCTGAGACAGGAAACAAAATTTCATTTATCGGAGCTTTTGTTGAATATGATACAACATTCCTAATAGCAGTGCAACTTATTGAGGATATTGTAGCAACTTCATCGAATGTTAAGCGACATAAAATTAATAGTGTTTCAGAATTATTTCACGTGACTAAAGTTGTTGACGATGGAGTAGGATTCGCAAAACCAATATTGATTGTCGAGCCGATTGACATGGTGTCATTGATATTCATCATCTAAACTTAACAATGTATATTGGACTTTATGATGGAGAGAGAGTCTCTTTTGTGAAGAGAACTCGCTATCGACTTTTTTGAAAGTGGAGGAATCTGATGGAGGAACTTTTTCGCTCAACAACACATGATGATTGTTGGGCAATCTAATTTATTTAGGATTCTATGTCATTTAAGTTTTATTTTTACATTTAAGCAAACTATTCATATTTTGTAGGATCAAATTTTGTTAAATAAAACAGTTGGGGTTTTCCTATTTTCTTCGTTGGATTCCAGTATGGACATTTGGATTCTTAAAACCTGGTGAATTCTAATACTCCCTTCGAAAATTTTCATTTCTATTTTAGTGTTAAAATTAAATTCTCATTTAGTTAAATAAAATATTTTTTACTATTACATTTACTCTTTATAGATTATTTCTTTTTCATTCATTTTTTTCCTTTTAAATCTTACGTATAAAACTTCATTTTCTTAAATCTCGAACCTAAATTCAAGTGGGACACTAATAAAAGACTACTATACAAATATACATTGTGTCAGTATTGCCAAAAATTATATACACTCGCTTCAACGATAGAATATGTTTTAATACGTGTATGTATTTTAAAAACTTTTATCGTAATCAAACACATAAAAGAGACAGCCTTTTCTCAGAGAATGTGCCAGTCCAGGATAAGGATTAGGACTAGGAGTTTAAACTTATTTTGAGATTCACTAAAATACACGTAAACAATATAGTATATTCATTATACACAATTATTCAAAAAATAATAGATTCGAAAATTTGAAGTGCAAATATGATATATATATTATTTATCTTAGCCTCGGGAAAATTTAAGAATGAATCCCTGCATTCTTGATACACATGGACAGTATAAAATAAGTGAGAAAGTAAAGCAATGACAAGTATAAAACATCATAAACTTAAAAACTTCACGCATCCATCTCCAAACAAGAGCAACAAAGGCACAAAGCCATGGTAAGTTCATTTGATGAACTTCTCAACAAACCCATCTTTTACGCACTCTTTGCTTTCCTCTTGCTAGTATGGCTGCTTTCACCTCTTTGTTGCCGGCCGTATCCGCCGGGGCCGAAAGGCTACCCAATCATAGGCCATATGAATATCATTGACCAACTTAC